>OX411545.1:90758756-90951256 GCA_948146395.1 Fragum whitleyi | reverse complement strand
GGCCTGAGGCGTTCTATTGGATATCAAGTTTTGATATGAAATTCTACGAACTCTAAAGCTTCAAAAAGAGTAAACTAAAATTAACATAACAGACTTTCTTCCTTTGAATTTGTTTTAGTAATGAAACAACATTTCCCTTGTTTTCTTTTAATTTTCACACAGAACCTTCCTTATAAATTTAGTGTCATCCTCTCAAAGTTTAAAGATAATTTGTTAATATTTATAGACCAAATTGCATTTTAAACCCATGAGGCCCCTTTCCCGTGTTTTCCCGATGGATCGGTCCCATTTTTTCTTAAATAAATCTTCCCCTGTGACCCTAAAATCACACTGAAAAAGTTTCAATGCAATTCGATAATATTTGTGGACCCAGTTGGTTGAAAAATAATAATCTGTGCGATAAATTCTTAAGGCTTCCTTTCTCATGTTTTCCGACGGATCTGGCCTAATTTCCGATGGATCTTTCCCTATGACGCTACAATCATCCTGTGAACGTTTCACTGATATACAATAATAGCAGTGGACTTTTTTGCGTAAATGGAGAATATTCTGAAAGAAAATTCACAAGACCCCCTTTCCCGCATTTTCAAATGGATACGTCACATTTTCCAAAGAAACCTTCCTTATGAACCTTCAATCATCCTGGAAAAGTTTCAATGAAATCCGATAATATTTGTGAATTATATCGCTTAAAAGAGGATTGTTTATGGACAGACGGACGGAAAAACGGACGGACAGACGGGAAACAGCCATCGCTATAGCTCTTCTGACTATACCACGGGGGGTGATGTCCATAATCGGAGCCACTGGCTCCGCTTTCAAAATCATGTGTGGAACTTCCGCACCACGTGCGTCTCCGATTATGTAGATGTAAACATTTCATTTTTGGACTGAAAAAATGGGATAGGTGTCGGAACTTCCTCATTTATATCGGATTTTATTCATTAATCATTAAAAAGTCGAATGCTATTCGACCAGTTATACATTTTGCTACGTTTACGTACTCAAGAACTGTAAAAACGCTCGTTGGTTTTTGTTAAAAATGATTTCTTCTCAGAGCAATCTTGAGCCAGGAAGATCAAAATACGTGGTTTTACCTCCAAAATGCAATATTTTGAACAAGATTAATAACGTATACTATTGTTTTCAGTATGTACGAGTTTAACAAAACAACCACAATACTCTACCTCAATATACTTGCCTACAATATGAGATAAATCAAAGAAAATAGTTTGGTTCTGATTATGTGGATTGGCTCTGATTATGTATCCTGGCTCTGAAGTTGTGGAGTGTCTTATTCTTCTTCCCTAACCTCCTTCGATATGAAGTTTCTGCTGGTTTCATAGTGCGACTTTTCTCGTCATTCTACGACGCATGTTGTCTATGTTACGTCTCACCTCATCGTGTTTATTTTTATTATAAAATTCCGGTGACTAGACAGTCAGCTACATTAATATTACTTAGAACATGTACGTACAAGATAATTATATGGCTATCATTTAGTATTGAATTTGAATAGAGATAAAGATTTCTACGGAGTCTTCCAGTGGTTTTGGCCTGCCTGTTATAATGCGTACGTTAAGCCGTAACGGCAAAAGTTGGCGGTCACGACTGTGACAAATGACGTCTTTTATAAATAACGTATAATGGATGGTTTTCAATGAAAATTCGAGGAAAAGCAGCGAAAATAGTTTATATTCCGTCAGTCATTTGTAAAATATACAATATTTTAAAGCAAGTTATTAAAAGTAAAACATGTTAACATATTACAGAAATATGATTTATATCACATTCTATATATTGTACTCGCGTGAGCAGTGATACGGAAACCACTGAATGCAAAATCCTAACCGAAGGGAAACCGTATTGTACGGTTCCCTGATCGTGAAATATTTAAGAACTACATATAAAATGACATGACGTTCAAAACAAAAAAAAAAAAAAAGCGTCAGTGGGACAATTCGAAGACCAACATTAAGATGTTTATTTCCTTTAGTAGAAGAAATATTGATATATATTTTATTATGGATTCTTTAAATATATGGTTTTGTACATAAAGTAGGAATGAAGAGAGCGTAGATGAGTGTTCAAATATCAACCTGACGTCGCAAAAACGCACGGTTTTAACTCTTGTTGTGCTGAACCCGGAATATTCCTGCTTTGGCAGGAGCCATACACAAACATCAGCCTGCACATATGTGCAGTCTGATGTTAGTCTACACCACATGTTTCTCTCTTTCAAACCAGAATTGTCAATAGATTTTGTTTTTCAAATAGAAATAGAATAGAATAGAACCTACAGTTGGTACTTTCAGAGCTTTTGCCTTTTGATTTTGATGACAAATTTTTAGCCAAAATTTATTCAGCATGACAAGGGTTAATTTGTATAGGAAACATCTGAAAACCCTAATTCAGATATATCTTTTACTCACACATAAACTTTTTTTAACACAATGTTAGAAACTATTTTTTATTTCAACTTTATGTACAAAAACCGCATAGAATCCATCCATCAATATTTTAAAACATCTCAACAGAAATAAACCATTTCACAGAAAAATCACACACTTTCCGTGTACAATGTTTATTGAGACAAACGATACCGCCAATAAAATGTCGCACTATACAATATTTTTTGCATTTTGATTATCTAAAGAATTTTACTTTAATGCCTTATATATTTTGTTTAAAAATCCTACATAGTTATTCAATTTCGTTCATTTTTTTCGAAACGAAAAAGTTTTCAAACGCGATTATTTTTTAGGGTTGACTTTTAGCTTATTTCTTAACGATCTAAGAAAATTGTTTAAATTTCATATTTGATTAAAAATATATTGTTGTACCTGACAATTTTGAGTTTTTAAAATAACACATTTTGCTCTATGTAAGATCAATCTTTTTTTTTTTTTTTTTTTTGTCTGTTTCAAAATTTTCTACAAAATGACGTCCCGGACATCATGAAGGTAATGGATCGTATATTGATTAAATCATAATGGTCACATACATGTATTTTGATCTATTATGATACGTATTTTCGCCCTTGTATATGATCCGTTTTGCTAAATGTCATAATACATATGTAATTCTGTTTAAATCTTAACACCGCATTTATAAAACGCACCCCTTTACCGCAAAATCGACCGGAACATTTCTAAGTACTTTATTTCATTGTCTTAAATAATTTCTAATTTCAATAAATTTAGATAATTCCTTTCCGAATATGACGAATATCAAATCCTAAGATGTAGTAGTTAATTCTGACATTAATATAGGGCTAATTCACGTTTTTGAGGGCGTTAACATTTGCAGAGACCCGAAAAATGGAGGTCATTAAAGCATTTTGAGGGTCTCTGCAAATGTAATCGCATAAAAAACGTGAATTGACGCTATTATTGCATTAAAAGAATGACTATAGTATCCATTTTAACAGAAATTGTAAATTCATTCGTAGTAACTAGCTGTAAAACTATCACCAAAACGATAATGTGCCGAAAAAATTGCTTTTTGCATTGCGCCGTCACATTTGTTTAAACCGACGTTGCTTGGTGAATCAATGACGTCATAAAAATTAACGCGGGAATAGAATCGACGTTTTTAATGTATAGGCTCCCGGGTTCGATTCCCGACGACGGTACTCATTCTTTCCGATTATTTGTCTCTCACCAATGGGTTGATAATTGTAGACCTATGTGAGATAGCATCTGGAGGCAAGGAAAGGATGTGATACTTGTACTGGTGAGAGAAATACCAGGAATTCATTGTTAGTGCTCCAGCCGCCGCGATATAACTGAAAAAAATGTTGAAAGCGGCGTAAAACACCATTCAACAGTGTATAGGCCTAGACCGGGGATATTTAAGTAAAAAAGAAAACGTTCGTTAACGGCACGTGAATATACTTATTAATACACGTTTTCTCCCTTTAACGCCCGGGTTTTGTCGGTTAACGTATGCCAATGATGACCCGAAAATGTACATTTTATGCAATAATCGGAATTTAAACATATGCTTAAAACTTTCCGAAAATTCCGAAGTAAATGGTACGAGAGACATAAAAAACGGACGTTTTAAGGATCATTGCGTCCTTTTTTGTAAGCTATATAAATCTGATTTCTTTAAACTTTGAATCCGAGCGCGAACTTTGTGACAATTTGTTTGATACCCCTCGCTATATTACCTGGGGTCGTATTCACCAACCTATTCTAAATTTTAGAATTTAGTCTAGGCTAAATTGCCAAGTCTTGACTTTCCCAAGAATGAACTAAAGTGTGTATTCACCAACGCAATTTAGAATAGACTTGATTTAGAACGGTTTGTACAGTACTTAAGCGGCCACAGACTTACGATGGTTCTCCAATTTTGACGAGGCGCAAATAAAAAGAGTAACCATTGCATTTCTGTCCCTTGTACGCCTACTGTTTTAAGTAAAATTAATGTAGCTGACTGTCTTGTCACCGGAATTTTATAATAAAAGTAAACACAATGAAGAATAAGACACTCCACAACTTCAGAGCCAGGAAACATAATCAGAGCCAATCCACATAATCAGAACCAAACTATTTTCTTTGATTTATCTCATATTGTAGGCAAGTATATTGGGACAGATTATTGTGGTTATTTTGTTAAACTCGTGCATACTGAAAACAATAGTATACGTTATCAATTTTGTCCAAAAAATTGCATTTTGGAGGTAATACCACGTATTTTGATCTTCCTGGCTCAAGATTGCTCTGAGAAGAAATCATTTTTAACAAAAACCAACGAGCGTTTTTACAGTTCTTGAGTACGTTAACGTGGCAAAATATATAACTGGTCGAATAGCATTCGACTTTTTAATGATTAATGAATAAAATCCGATATAAATGAGGAAGTTCCGACACCTATCCCATTTTTTCAGTCCAAAAATGAAATGTTTACATCTACATAATCGGAGACGCACGTGGAGCGGAAGTTCCACACATGATTTTGAAAGCGGAGCCAGTGGCTCCGATTATGGACATCACCCCCCGTGTATACATACAATGAATCGTTTAAATGTAAAATAAATATATAATTTTAGGTGAAGCTTCACCTTGGTAAAGGTGTGTTTATGTCTAGATTTTTCTTTTATCATTGTATTATCTACGATAAATGCCCTGGCAGGGCGGAGCCTAAGTAGTGGATCAATGCACTTAAGGTTAGGGTAAATCAGCTTTTATTTAAAAAATACTTACTTCTACAGAGAGTCAATATAAAAAACTCGAGACCTTAGATCATAGGTTGGTAACCAAACCCTCGAAACTTCAGCTTGTCTAAGCTACGAGTCTTTGGTAACCAACAAATGAAATGTGTTCACTCTATCTAAGCACGTGAATCCTTTTGATTTTAGGTTAGAGTTATACAGTTATTTGCACGCGTTCACGATTATTGCTGACTTATTTTTCAATAAACATAAAATATTTAAAAGTTGACTGGCCAAATTACGTCACTGCTAAGCCCCGCCCTGCCAGTTCATTAATAACGCAGAATAAATACAATGTATATATATATATTATAATTTGTTTCTAACAAACTATCACGAAGTGTATGTTTTATAAATACGAGTATGTGAATATATTTATAGAGGTCCACAGGAAAGACTAGGCTTGTCCAATTGTGCAACCTCTTAAAATCAAATTTTCATTTACTCCTTTACTTTTATAATTCGAAAGAAAATGTGGACATAAAAACAAAAACAAAAAAGAAATTACTCGTATCAAGTTAATTCCCGTGTAAAAATTTTCAAATGAAACCCTCAGTTTTCAAATTTGACCCGTCACGCAAAAAGGGACGATCTGGGTAGTGCGTTAAGTGTCGACCCAAGTCAGACTGCACGGACTACCAAATTTCTAAATCTAGAATAATCAATCTGCCTTCCGGTGATAAATTTTTGAAACGCGACCTCTGGTTGGTCTGTACTAGAACCAATCCCTTTTTCAATTGTTTATTGTACGGAATTCACATTTTTTCTTTTTGCGCAACAGGTCACATATGCTTGGGAAAGCGAAAAAAAGGTTACCGTTCTTTCCCGAAAGATTGAGAAATAACTTTCTTATTTACTGCATGTGTTCCGTTGATTTGAATTAAAATATTCATAAGTGTGACATTCATAATTCATTTGAATGTTAGACCAATGCAATAAAAATGTAATTATCCTTTGACGCAGATGTGATCGAACCCACCATCGATACCGTGACTCGATCATAAACTGGAAGCTTAACCCTTTCCTGTCCAATCCCTGTTTTTTATGTCCATAAGATTTTGTAATTGAGAAAATATTGTAGAAAAAGAGGAAATTGTTTGTGACAAACAATTTTTTTCTTTTTCTACAAAATTTTCTACCATACAGAATGGTTATTTTTCAAATTAAATCCACTTAAAATTTTCGATATAGATATCTTGTCAATACATTATTTTTCAATTTTAAACACGAATGTTTTTTTTTTTAAATCCGCTCCTGTAGGACAGCGAAATAGTTTGGTGCTTAGAAAACTTTGAGTAGTAAATTATGATTTTAAATTGATTCTCAACCCTTCTCACGCGCACTTACTGATGTACATTTAAATTTTTAGCAATAAACTTCCGTGTTTTATTTATCATGTACATATTTGCACAACTATACATTTATTATATCAAGTGACAGAAATATTGATAATCAAGTGCCATCGATACAGGTCATAGATTGTGGCGTCTAGGGTTTGTATTCCTGTGTTGGGTTTTGGCAGAGGACAATTGCAAATAGACTTTAAGATCGACAGCGTGTTGATAGCAGAGAAGCATCGTTGTGTCTTCGTTTCGATTAACCGGTGAAATTATCAAAATGGTCAACTAACAGTTGCGTTATAAGTGGAGGGTAATCGTTTGTTTCCTTGTAAGATCGATATATCCTTCAGTAAATGAACAACAAAAGCTATAGTTTCATCAGTGAAAATATAGCTTTTGTTGTTCATAAGATGAAATACCAATAGATGTAAGACAAAAAAACCCCACGATTTTAATATTTCTTTAATGCGAATATGATACTTTTTTTTAAATACATAAGAAATTGATATTCTTAAATTGATAGACACGAATTTATTTTCAAATACAGATGGAGGGGGTCTTTTTTCCAAACATTTTTCACAATCAAGAAAAGTAGATCCCACCCACTTAAACAGTCGATTTTCTCAGAATCCAATCCAATGACCCCTTCTTTAAAATGCATTTTTTCGGAGAATAATGTTTGGCTACGACATATCTGATAGCAAAAATCAGAAAAACTGTATTACTTTGATCTCAGGAGCGAACCCCCTTAAAGGGCGTTATTTGGCATGCAATTACTATGCAACGTGACAAGGTCATATGTTTATAGAGGTCCCTTTTATATAACGTCAAAAAAATTGTGAATGGAAACAAGGTTTAACTATGTGATAATTTCACTGGTTTTGCAGTGAGATGATCAAGTAAATTTCAGTCGTTATTTGTCAATAAGTTACCTTATACCTATTAGACCTTATATCGTAGGTTATTAACCAAATCCTCGAAACGAGAGATAAATTATTTACTCTGAAACAAGCAAAGAACATGACTCGTGTTTTCGTTTTTCAAATAGACAAAGACATCCAAGGAAAATAAATTATTTCATTTTCATTTTTCTTCGTCGATTTATTTTTAAGCCATAAATGTTTGCGTATTTAGACACCCACAGCGTTCCAGACACATCGCTATATTGAAATTAAACAAAGGTTTGTCGTAATCATCATGCCATTTGATCCTCTATTACCTATGTCGGTTTCATATTTCTTTTAAAAAGACAAAAACACTACGGGGGAATAAACCGTCTATGAATTCATTTGCGACTGAAATGTCTCAACACCCATTAACCCTTTCCTGTTTTACAAAATTTTGGACCTGTCCAAATTCAAAGGTTTTGCAGACGAAAATTAAAAGTGGATTCATTTTGAAAAATAACCATTCAGTAGGGTAGAAAATAGTGTGGAAAAAGAAGAAATTGCTTGTCAGAAGCAATTTCTTCTTTTTTCACAATGTTTTCTCAATCATAAAATCACAGGCACGTAAAAAGCAGGGATTAAACAGCAAGGGGTTAAATATGCTCGAAAACATATCACGCATTTTGTTAACAAGCGATAGAATGTATGAATCGTAACATGAAATATATGAAATAGACCAGGGCCTGAGGTTATAAAAATCTTCTCGTGCTCAACTGAGAATTTCTCAAATTTCAACTAGAGATTCAAACTTTAATTCTGTTGTGATACTAATATAAATGTGTGAACATAAAAAATAGTATATAGTATCATTAAGTTAATATAAGTAACAGCATATTAATATTATTTTTTATGTTCACACAGTATTTGAATTCTAAATTTGAGAAAATTCTCAGTCGAGCCTGAGACAAGTTTTATTACCTTATGCCCAGATAGCGGTCTCCATCGCTTGTAGGTTACTGACGAAGAGAGTGCTCACTTTGGCTAGACAACAGTTTAATGTAATAAAGAAAAGAAATGGTTCTCGACTCCAAATTATTTTTGTTTTTCTCTGATTTATTTTATTTGTTTATTTCTTATTTCGGGTCATTTGTATGCGTGTGTGGTTTGTGGTAGGGTGTTACTACACCTGGCATAGATGACGTCAGATAGGATGAAATGCACAAAAGCAGGGTATAAGTATTTGATTATTTCACTGCTTTTAAGGTGAGATTATCAAGTGATAATCTACAGTTATTTCTCGATAAACCACCGAAAAGCATTAAAGAAACAATGTTAATCGTCAACAATATGGGCGGAAACAAATGACGCCATGTGTCCATTGCTTCCTTGAACGAGATCGAATAGTTTTCACCTTTGGTATATTTTCTGAATAAGGAATGGTTATTATACCGCATTACATCTCTATTTTTTTATACCAACTCTGGTTGACCTATGCTGGACGCATTCTAATTGTCAAATATTTGAATATCAATAATCCTGAAAGATCTCCATTTGCCTAACGGATCGCTCTTGTCGTTTAAACTGATCTACTATTAAGTAGAACTGAAATATTTACTCACCCAAAAAGTCAATATTAGTTTCCGAACTGGAAGCACTTTTACTCATTGTAAAACACTGTTTGATCTAATATTCAATATTCTCTTTTCAGTTACAAAATATGGGCGGAGCTTAGTCCCAGACGCTTTGCTCTGTTCTTCCACACAAAAACTCAAAAATAATATGCGACCCGTCACGCAAAAAGGGGCCACATTGGAAGTGCGTAAAGTGTCGACCCTTGTCAGTCTGCGCAGATCACAAATAACACATTTTCTGAATCTAGAAAGGCTTTTCTACACTTTTATGTAATAATTTCCAAAATCTGCCTCCTGGTTGACAATGCTTGCCTTTTTCCGAAATATGGAAATTCTTTTATTGGATGACTTATGGTATCTTTTTCCGAAATACCGAAATTCTGGTTGGTTTTATTATCTCTTTCATCCATTACCTGATGAATAATTTTGTCATATTATCTCTTTCAAGTATGCAGTAGAATTTTGTTTTTGCATACACAATCATCATTATTATCATCACCATTACTACTATCATCGACGTCATCATATTCTATATCGTTGTCAGCATTTAGCAGTTTTACTTACGGTGTTTCTTAAAAAGATGTGGACATCCACCATCTCTCTGTCTCTCTCTCTCTCTCCCTCTCTCTCTCTCTGTCTCTGTCTCTCTCTGTCTCTGTCTCTCTCTGTCTCTCTCTGTCTCTGTCTCTGTCTCTCTCTGTCTCTGTCTCTGTCTCTCTCTCTCTGTCT
The DNA here is from genome assembly GCA_948146395.1 of Fragum whitleyi. Lineage (NCBI taxonomy): Eukaryota > Metazoa > Mollusca > Bivalvia > Cardiida > Cardiidae > Fragum > Fragum whitleyi. The sequence goes on along the minus strand of OX411545.1, from coordinate 90,941,451 downwards.
GTCTGCCTCTCTCTCTCTCTCTCTATGTCTCTGCCTCTCTCTCTGTCTCTGTCTCTGTCTCTGTCTCTCTCTCTGTCTCTGTCTCTCTCTGTCTCTGTCTCTCTCTGTGTGTCTGTCTGTCTCTCTCTCTCTCTCTATGTCTCTGCCTCTCTCTCTGTCTCTCTGTCTTTGCCTCTCTCTCTGTCTCTCTCTCTCTCTCTCTGTCTCTCTGTCTCTGTCTCTCTCTGTCTGTCTCTCTGTCTCTCTCTCTCTGTCTCTCTCTCTGTCTGTCTGTCTGTCTCTCTCTCTCTGTCTCTCTCTCTGTCTCTCTCTCTCTCTGTCTCTCTCTCTCTCTGTCTCTGTCTCTGTCTCTGTCTCTGTCTCTCTCTCTCTCTCTCTCTCTCTCTCTCTCTCTCTCTCTCTCTCTCTCTCTCTCTCTCTCTCTCTCTCTCTCTCTCTCTCTCTCTCTCTCTCTCTCTCTCTCTCTCTCTCTCTCTCTCTCTCTCTCTCTCTCTCTCTCTCTCTCTCTCTCTCCCTTTTAATATCGCCTAGAGGAAATCTTATTTGTAGCATTTATACACAAGAGGGCGAATCTGGCCAGTAAATGGTCTCGCCCCTGTATATAGTACACATATATCTATTTTTCCCCACTTTTTTTTATTTTGTCCAAAGATCCTTGTCCAGCCTACAGGGCAATTGGTGGCAGATCGTATTCTTTATCATGAGGTCAATGGCTCGATCCCCGATCGCAGAAACTTTCTGAAAATGTTCTTTCTACCAAAAGGTATACATAATCATTATCCTCTGGGTGTGAGATACGACAGAAGACTTGCAAACAATACTTTGGTTGTACTTCTGGATGAACATACCAGAAATTAACTGTTAAATTCTCCAGTAGGTACGGGTGACTAAAATACCATTTATAGTGTCTTTAATGTCCAATAATTGCAATCCAATAAAATAAAGAATTCTGATTGGTTTAAATCGCATCACGTGGGGAAATCCATTGCACTTTATTTCTGTATAAAATGCAATAGGTCTTTCGGGAAACCCCCGAAATTCGATCTGCAAGTCCTGTGTTGTCGGAACTCGAATTAACCTAGTTCCCGATCATCAACGCAACATTGCTATTCAATCTATTATAAATCTATATATTTTCGAAAGAATTTACGATTACAAGCATGCAGTTCTGATTCTGAGCCGACCTAAACTTGGAAAACAGCGAGTCGACGAAGACCTTCAAGCAACCCGACCACGCCGTTTTCGTTTAAAAATACAGACTAACTTGGCAAAAAACAAGCTTTTTTGTCATAAGTAGGACCTACCTCTACGAATTTTAATGCTGTCTTTTATTTGTGTATCATTTGTTTTACTATATGACATTTCACTTCGATAGAGAGATATACAATACACGATCTAAAAATAGGTTTTGTAATTTATACGCGCAGAAAGTAGACTTGAAACTTAAATGTTTGGCTGAGAATTTTAATAGTTTTTTCGAACTAGATGATTGCAATTATAAGGGACGAGTGTCTTTTTCACTGCGTTTATTGGGGTATAAAGTGCAGTTGCCTTAGCACATGGCTTAATCATAACGGGCGTTATTTGCCATGTGCTAAGGCAATTGCACTTTATACCCCGATAAACGCAATGAAAAAGACACTCATCCCTATATTCAATTAAACAAACCCTGAATGGCTTTTCCGGGACGTCGGTACATCGTATCGACCAGAGCTCAGATGTCGATTTGAATATGCATTAGAGGTAATTTTATTTTAAATGCAAAATATGAAAAGATATATTTTTAGGGATGTCAATATACACATCATGCTGGACAACGTAAGATAACTTTTCTATTTCATTTTTGCATGACGCTTTAAATTCTTTCAGTTTGTTTACCTTTTTGGACCATTTATGCACTTAAGCATATAGACCTAGTTGTAAATTTCCCTACTATAGTATTTGTTTTTCGAAGACATTACTAAATTATCTCAGGTCTCAACGACCTTACATTATTACAAAGGATAATAACGTGATTTCTCATTCATTTTCCATCCTTATAAATACGAAAGAGATCTGATTGGCTGATAGGTCGGTTTAATATCCTTTTGAAACCAATTTTGGGCACATCGTTTATTTTTTACTTGTACACAAAGTAGTTCCATAGTGAGAAATTGTATAAAAAATATTAAGCGTATCCCTGGCTACAGCGACTTGTTACTTAGGTCTCACCCTGCCAGGGAACATGACATTGTTTATACTAATTTGAGATTTTCAATATTGTGTGAGAAACTTGATATGTTTTAGTGGAACACAAAAGAATATGTGATTACTCTTTTTATAAAAACAACTGTAATAACAGTTCCATATGAAATTGCATTTCAGCTTTAAAACAAGATTCAAGGCAAACATAATCTTCAAATGCAACAAATTATCTAACACTTCCAAAACTGGTACTTAACTGTGTAATCAGATTCCAAAGGATCTGGGTGGTTTTGAAACAATTAAATAATCATTTCTGACATGGCGGAAGACATCTGATAATAAGAGGCCATGGGGGCCTGAGGTGTTCTATTGGCTATCAAGTTTTAATATGAAATTCTACGAACTTTAAAGCTTCAAAAAGAGTAAACTAAAATTAACATAACAGACTTTCTTCCTTTGAATTTGTTTTAGTAATGATAAGAAGGGTTCATTTCCTTTGTTTTCTTTTTAATTTTCACACAGAACCTTCCTCATAAATTTAAAGTCATCCTTTCAAAGTTTAAAGATAATTTGAAAATGTTTAAAGACCTAATTGCATTTAAACCCATGAGGCCCCTTTCCCGTGTTTTCCGCAGGATCGTCATGATTTTTGAGATAAATCTTCCCTTAGGCCCTAAAATCATACTGAAAAAGTTTCAATGCAATTCGATAATATTTGTGGACCCAATTGGGTGAAAAATAATAATCTGGGCGATAAATTCATAAGGTTTCCTTTCTCGTGTTTTCCGACGGATCAGGCCTAATTTCCGGTGGATCTTTCCCTATGACGCTACAATCATCCTGTGAACGTTTCACTGATATACGATAATAGCAATGGACTTTATTGTGTAAAGGGGGATATTTTGAAAGAAAATTCACAATGCCCCTTTCCCGTGTTTTCAAATGGGTACGTCATATTTTCCAAAAGAAACCTTCCTTGTGAACCTACAATCATCCTGGAAAACTTTCAATGAAATCCGATAATATTTGTGATCTTTTATCGCTTAAAAGAGAAATGGTTATGGACAGACGGAAGGAAAGGCGGACGGACAGACGGGATATATTATAATTTGTCTCTAACAAACTTTCACGAATTGGATGTATTATAAATACGAGTATATGAATATTTATAGATGTCCACAGGGAAGACTAGGCTTGTCCAATTGTGCAACCTCTTAAAATCAAATTTTCATTTATTCCTTTACTTTTTTAATTCGAAAGAAAGTATGGACATAGAAATCAAAAGAGAAATTACTCTTATCAAATTATTTCTCATTGTCGAACAATATTTTCCACTTCACCAGATAGATTAATTTCGAATTGAGGCAACTTTATTTTCATATGCATATTCTTTAACTTTAAACATGTCTAAATTTTGAAAAAGTTGAAAAGGTTTAATATTCTAAAACACATTTGATATCGAATACAAATCAATTAAAGCAACATATCCGTACTTTTACTTAAACACGTAAGATTCTGTTGCTCTACGACGTAGCGACAGTATTTTTTCTGCCTTTAACATTCGACAAAGATGAAGTGAATTTATTCCCTGCAAAATGTTACGCCGATACAGTGTTTCTGGCCTACAACATGCAGTGAGAATGGAGTTTTTTTCTGATGTCAAAGTTTGTTTCCCAAAGGGTCATCCTAGAAAAATTACTTTAACCTTAACAGTTTTCATTGAATGTGCGGCACAAACAAATCGCCATTTGTTCATGACAAAACGGTGCATTTTGGTTATAAATTACACCCCGCTTTGCATGGCAGTGCAGGTGCAAAGCGTGATATAATTTGCAAATAGTTTGCAGCGTTTTGTCATTCTTAACGCAGAACATGTCTTAAGGTAGCCATGGACACATGGCGTCATTTTTTTCCGCCCAATGATTTTTTTTCTTGGTCTCATATGTTGTAGATTAACATTTTGAAGTCATTATATCAAAATTTGAAGGTACCTTTCCACGCTCGTTTTCATGCTAGAGTTATCTGGTGTAGACCATTTTTCTGTAAAACGAATATATTCGTTTTAGGTCTAGTATAAACTCAGTACTATTTTATAACTATAAAACACATACATTTTGCAAGACCGTATACATGTACACAATGGCAATCGACGAGAAAATTTCTCCTTGATCAATTGCATTTGCACAATTTGCCTTCAAAAGTTAAAAATTCTATTATTTTTTGTAATTTTGCTGGGTAAAAATGCCACAAAAACCTATTTTTTGAAGAAATTACCCAATTAGTTTTTCTTATTTTCCGATATGTTTATAACCCATATTTGTCCTTTATTTGGTAAAAAATTCAGCATACCTTTCCATGCAAATAAGAAAGTTTTTCGTTATTTTACAGTGACCCCTCCTAATCGAATGACGGTTTTAGCGCATTTTTATTGTTAAATTTAATGATCAAGTCATTCAATTATATCAAATGTTGAAAAAAAGCTAAAATATGAAGTTTTTCCATCATTATTCTACGTAATTTCCATAAGTAGAATCCTACGAAAACCGGTCTTTTTAAACAACGCGCAAAAAGAGCCGTTAATTAAACGAAAACCCACTTCCGGTTTATAGAGTCGGGAGACCGCTGTCCATTGCCACCTTAACACTGACTACATGTGAAACACATTCTGTGTTTAGATTGATAAAACAATCAAAAATGTTTACGAATTATACCCCTACTTTGCATGCAAATGTACGTGCAAAGCGGGGTATAATTCGCACAGTTTGCGCCGTTTTATCATCCTAAAGCAGGGACGTGGCGTCTTTACTTATAATCCTAAGTTTAAGCATATTTTAGGGCCTTCAAAGACATACACATGCAGCATCGATATAAATGACGCCTGGCTAATGAACTCTCATTAGTGAACTAAAAATAATCGAAAAGGAAGTGTTAGGGTTTTTTTTCAAAGAAATAAATTAATTAAGAGTTATTATCTTAATTTTCACAAAATTTTTGCGAGATTACAAGCACGGTATCACTGATAAGGCTTTTAGGCTTCTTCAGTTTAATTTCTTACGCTGACTTTGATGAAAATACTCTTACTTGTTTGATTATATGAATCTAGGGTTAATTATTCTTTCTTCCCGTGTACGAATTTTTAAATGAAACCTATAATTTTCAAATTTGACCTGTCACGCAAAAAGGGACGATCTGGGTACTGTAATAAGCGTCGACCCTTCCACATTTCTAAATCTAGAATTATAAATCTGCCTTCCGGTGATAGAATTTTTCAAATGCGACCTCCGGTTGGTCGGTACTAGAACCAATCCCTTTTTCAATTGTTTTCTTGTACGGAATCCACAGATTTTTCCTTTTGCGCAACAGATCACATATGCTTGGGAAAGCGAAAAAAATAGTTACTGTTCTTTCCCGAAAGATTGAGAAATAACTTTCTTATTTATTGCCTGTGTCCCGTTGATTTGAATAAAATATTTATAAGTGTGACATTCATAATTCATCTGAATGTTAGACCAATGCAATAAAAATGTAATTATCCTTTTACGCAGATGTGATCAAACCCACCATCGATACCGTGACTCTATCATAAACTGGAAGCTTAATAAGCTTATTTCAGTCGTTTAAACAAAAGAAACCAAGAGCAAACCCTACTGGTGTCTACGCTCGGCTGTTAGGTGTCGAATAATGGACACAAATCTAAGTCGACAAATAGACATCATTCGCACAAAATACATCTATAGTTATCGGTCTTAATAGTTTAGGTTGCTCTTTTGATAGTTAACAGTGTGTTTTACGTGAATACCTTTAGTACAACCAGAAATATCACAAAATGTCAAAGATTTTGCACAACACCGACGACAACAGAGAGAAAACTAGAGTAACTTGAGATAATCTTATCATCACAGGTTAGCTTTTTAAATCATAAAGGCCGAGATAGAGAGCCAGGGAGAGACACAGAGAGAGAAGCAAAGAGTGTGTGAGAGAGAGATGGACAAACAGAAAGAGACAGACAAACCGAGAGAGGGCGCGTGAGCGAGCCAGGGAGAGTGAGGGAGAGAGGGGGAGAGATGTATATAAAGAGAGAGAGAAAGAGGAAGAGAGAAGGAGAGAGAGAGAGAGTTTGAGAGAGAGAGAGAGAGAGATGGAGAGAGAGAGAGAGAGAGAGAGAGAGAGAGAGAGAGAGAGAGAGAGAGAGAGAGAGACAGCCAGACAGAGAGAGAGACAGCCAGACAGAGAGAGAGACAGCCAGACAGAGAGAGGGAGAGACAGAGAAAGAGAGAGAGAGAGAGAGAGAGAGAGAGAGAGACAGAGACAGAGAGACAGACAGAGAGAGAGAGAGAACCAAGAGACAGTTGTGTAATTTCCGTATGTTGTCAAACTCATTACTTCGTTAAAAAAATACTACTTACCTAGAAAGTCACCATTATTTTCAGCCACAGAACTACGTTTAGTCATAGTTGGTTTCGCCCTAGCTACGATCACAATGAACAGTGCATAGCTGCAAATGTGGGCGGAGCTAAAACTTTCGTCTTTATTTGAATAAATTAGCGTAGTGATGTATTAGCATTTCCGAGGTGAAGTAATAAATCATCCATCAACCAACTATTAACCTTGGTGCTTTAATTTTGATGCTGTTCTGTGTTAAGGATGTAACAACGTTGGTGAACGTTGAGAAATGTTACCCCGCTTTGCACGTTAGTACACGTTCAAAGCGGAGTACCATTTCTCTAAAGTTTCACAAATGTTTTCATCTTGAATGCAGAGCTTGTCTTTACACAATGATCATTGAAGACAGAGAAAATTTCTTTGAAAACTGACGAAGTGCGCTTTCATTTGAGAAAATAAAGAAGCATTAGATGACAAGTTATAACTCTTAACATTATATTTATAAACGAGTCGTGCATGTAATTTGCATATCTTACATGCATACATGTTTATATTCATTAACAATTCATCTTTCCAGTGATTTCGCCAATCTTAAGAAGAATTCAGCTGACCAAGGAATACTTTCACATTCATTTCAACTTATCTTCTCTAGAATTAACACAGGTCTTAACAAAAGCAACGCCTACGGGTGCCATTGCTCTGCTATGGGTGCTTGACAACGCAAGAAATCTAAGTCGACAAGAGGCATAACTCTCACTAAAATACTTTTAGAGTCATCCCCTTGTTAGCCTAGATAGCTCTTGTAATGTTGAAGTTATCTTCTATAACAACATAGATATGACCAAGGTTTAAGTTTGCCACGCCAACGCCAAAACAAACACCATCACCAACGCGAACGACACCAAGGTGATCACAATACCTCGGGTTTTCTCCGAAAACGAGCAGAGCTAAAATCATCTCAAAGGTGTCCCATGTATCAATTAATTAACTAATTATTTCAATAATTAATTTTACAGCAGTAACCGACATTTAAGGTTAAGCCGTATCGGTGACTGCACAGTATCATAATTTTATTGCAAGGACAAGATAGACAGACGAAATTAACTCAGTACCGCAGGATTCCGCTATTGATTAATCGCTGACATCGCCTCTTGGCCTCCGACGTGATTGATGGACACGTTTAGCCCTTCTCGAGATGTATGACCTTGGACATGAAACAAAAAAGCAAAACCTTAGTTGGCGAGCTTAAATTCATTCTGCTTTTCAGGGTGACGCTACGCTATATGGTGGTATAGTAAATGGTCAATGGCAAAATTCTGTCTAAGTCAAATGATACGTTCTGTAAGAAACCCGCCTGAATAACGTCACTTTATTTTAGTTGTCTAACCTAGATACTATTTAAAATCAATTTCAGACTTATCCATTTTCAAAGAATTTGCAGACGTTAATTGAGTGCGCGTTTTAATTGAAAATAGATTCTAACTTAGCGCAGAAAACACCGAGAAAAAGGGAGTTATTGCTTGAAACAAGCAGTTTCATTTTTCTCAATGTTTCCCTCTAAATAAGTTTCGGTTTGTGGAAAAAAGTTAGACACACACTTCAAAGTATAAATTTTATTATTTGTGACCCGTCACCCGAAAAGGGACCATCTGGGTAGCGCGTAAAGTGTCGACCCTAGTCAGACTGCGCGGACGGCGCAGACTGACTAGGGTTGAAACTTTTTGCACCGTGCTTATTTTCTGAATCTAAAATGACCAATCTACCTTCCAGTGAAAGAATTTTTTGAAATGCGACTTCTGGTTGACCTTTGCTGGATCAAATCTCTTTTTAAATAATTCATTTTACAGAATTCCCGGACGGTCCTTTTTCGCGTGACGGGTCACAATTTTTATTTCTTTTTTTTAAAACATGATATTTTTATCTTTTATTCAACTATTTCTTTTTTAAGAATTGGATTTTAAGTATTTTATTAATTACTGTCAAACTTTTTTTAAACCGACCACTACAGGGACCGCCAAAAAGCGATCGTTTAAAAAATGGCCGCTGAAGATACACGTTATTTTAGTACAAATAAGAAACATACTTTTGAATGAATATACAAATTATTGCATAATTCTCAAAATCCTATGTTAACTTAATAGATGTTGAGATTGTGTTTATCAACATATTTATAATTTTCAATAGCTTTCAAACCAACAATGCCTGCTTTTCAGGATATTTTTATTTAAAGAAGGAGATTTTTAAAGCGGTCGCTTAATAAAAAATGACCGCGTAATAGAAGTGGTCGTTCGAGCAAGATTGACTGTATATTGTCATTTAGGCAGGTTTTCCTTGAAAACGAATAAATTGTTTAATTCGTCGTTTTTTATTATTTTAATTCTGACTTCTTTTTTTTAATGTTATACACCGGGGTAAAATCTTTATAGACGGAGATAAATCCAATCGATCCGAGCAGTATTCAGTGACGAAAATTCAATTATGTTAAATGGTTTAATTTCAGTTCTGTACATCTAGATTCGTGCATTACGTGCATTACGATCGCCTGAAAAAATGTTTATTTCCTAAATGACAATAATTTGTAGTACTTAGCTATTTTGTAAGCTCGCACGAAAAGTGGCCACGTAAGAAATCTGTTTCGTTATTGACATCTTTTTTTATTATTATTATTTTTACATGATATTTAGGTTATAAGATATGATGAGATTATTTGTTGATTTTATGGTGATATGCAACTAAAAACATAACTACACGTATGTATGGATTTTGTATTCATGCATAAGTGTGATTATGATTTTAGTTTCACATCTCCGTGAAATAAAATGAAATATTCGTCATCTTTGTACGTTATATTAATTTATTTTTTCGAAGACATTTGAAAGCCGCCAAAAATATTCAGAAAGTTAAAAGTACTGACTTGCAAAAAAACCCGCAAATTTTTTAAGAGGGTATTAGTGATACAAAGTCACTATGTATGAAATTTCTATTTAACTTATGATAAAATGAACTCATTTCCTTTATTAGGAAATAGCATTGGTGCAAAATCCCTGTATGTCTATTTCTGTTTTTGCATTATATACAGAAAATGATAATCTTATTTCTTTAATATTTCTGTCAAAAAATCGAAAGCGTGAAAGAGAAAAAACTGCCTCTTTTTCATCTTCTGCAGTATTTGAATATTTTTGGTTAGGGAAAAAAGAAGTGTTCTGGACAGCTTCTTTGGGTGCACATTCACTAATGTCAATATTTAAAAGTGCACATTATCAACTTCCTTTATGCTAATGTTGTTGTTTTTTATAAAACATTTACGTTGGCAGAAAGCAAATTCGGCACGCCTACTTCAAAAACTGTCCAGTGTTAGATAATTCTTTAGGTAATTTGTGCAAATATATCGGTTTTTAAGAATTTAAAAGAGATATTTGGTGTATCTTCATCAAAAATTAGAAAAAAAAACATTTTTAAGATAAACATTGATTTTACAAGTCAGTAAATTTGAAAATCTCATGCTCATGTTTTTCTAGGTATCAAAACTGAAATAATGTATTTTGTTTCCCTATAATGGTATTCATTCAGTTTTAAACGACTGTTCTCCAAAATTCTGTCAATTTGTTAGCTCGGCTTATTCTTCGAACAGAAAGTTGAGATATTGTTATCACCTTGATATCGTCAGCGTCGTAGCATTGTTCGTTGAAGATGATGGAAGCGTAGTAAACTTTAACTGTTGTTATTGAAGATATCTTGGCATGTATGCTCATCATCATAGAAACTGTTCAGACTATCAAGGGGGCTAGCTCTGGAAGCATTCATATTTTTTCATTATCCAGCATTAGCAGCCGAGAGGGGACAAGCGCAGTCGGTGCTCTTATTGAATTTATAATGATATTCTGTACATAAAAAAGAATATATGAAACTTGTTTCTGTTGATATGAAATTTCTCAGGGAAAATGCGCGCGCTTTCATTTTGATTGCTAGCAAAAGCTGAGTTCTATATTATTGGTTAGCTTTTTGCGACTCTTCTAAATCGAACAGGGGATGGTTTTGTAAGTCAAAATAGATCGACACAATGACATCTTATATGTAGAAGGCGATGTTATCCCTGAGAGAGTTCTTATAATAAAATGTGACCCGTCACACGAGAGGGGACCATATGGGAAATGTGTAAACTAAATATTTTTAAAAAGATCAAATACATTAAAGCTCAACCAGTGGTTGCGTTTTCATAGTTCTTTTAATTGGAAGGTAGAATGACCTTGCTAGATTCAGAAAATATTTTATCGAATTGTGAAACGTTTGGATCCTACTAAGACTGCGCGGACTAAAGTCTCACTAGGATCGAGTCGTTTCGCACCACCACGATGCATTCGGAACATCACTCGGCCATTTCCGTAAACTGCAACAGACCTCGGATGTATGTAAGGCGGATGGGTATAACAAAATCGTGCATTTTGTTAGGCGGAAAGAGTGTAAGAAAAACTAGCACTGTAGATTTATATCTTTTACAGTAAATGACGGCTGATAAATCTTAATTTTTGAGAATAACGAATAATTCTCAAAAATTAAGATTTTTTCAGCCGTTATTTAAGAATCTAAAGATATTCATATTAGGATTCGATGGTTTCACGTCAGTGACTTCAAACGAGTAGCGTTGGCGACGTCGAATGATTTCACTCACAGTTACGAGGGCTAACGCCATTTTAACTGACGTCATCGAGTTTTTCCAAGGTTTTCCGGTAATTTTTAAAAATAGTCCGTCTATGTACATCCGAGGTTGATCGTGAGATTGGCCGAGTGGTGTTCCGAATGCACCACGATGGTCCCTTTTCGCCTGACGGTCTACAAATACGTAGATCAATATGAACTACCAAAATCGTCCAAATTCGAAAAAAAGTATTGCAAAAGATTATAAGTATTGAATGATTTTTTTTAAGAAAATCAGGTCCTAAAATATTTAGAAAAAGTAGTAAATTGTTCAAAGTAGTTAAATACCGAGTGCAAAATACTCATAAAAAGAAGCTTTAACCATTTCCAGTCCCCTCTCTAACATGACAAACGCATTAATTCAGAGCATTAATTCAGATCTTATTGACGAGGGATTTACTTGGAGATTCTAAATAGCAATGGTATTAACCCCAATCAATGTTTTTTTTCTAAAAAAAACTGTCTGAGTAAATATACTGACGTCAAGAAAATAAACGCCACTGCAAAAATTGTCGCTTCTTTTCTGGTATACATTTTACATCATTTACAATAGTGCCAAAGTCCTTAAATACGCCACCAAACATTGCCCGACAGCATATCACCAAACCCCAACCATGTGTAAGAGGTCAGGTGACAAGGAACATTCTGTTCATCCAAATCTATGAATGTAGATGTTGCGTTCACAATATATAGCGGAACGGACGGATTGACGAACTGACGTCAAGAAAGACGTATAGACAGAAAGAAGCCAATACCAATATGTTCACATTCGGCAGCGTATAGGGATATGAACTATCTCCTATATAAAAATTTACAAATCTAAAAATAAAATCGTCGAAATCATGTTTTATAATGTTCAACTTATATGTTTATTCAAAGTGGCTCTTTTGTCAGATATTTAAACTATTTCTCTTGTTATTTTAAATATCACATCCAAGAAAAGGAAGGAGATAGAGCAAGTTCTGTGAAATGTTAACCTTTGTTTTCACATTCCCTAGATTTAACGTCTATGTGAATTTATCTTGTGACCTGAGAAAATATTTTGGAAATGATCAGAAATTGCTTGTAACAATTTATATTTCATTTCTTCGAAAACTTTTTTTCTAAATACGGGACGATTTCAATTGATGACCATAGCAACGTGTACCTGAAGTGTTCTCATATGTTCTATTATAACATGACCTACGTCGCGGGAGTGAAATAACCCCGTTGAATATTTTTGATATTACACGGGTGTTATAACACTAGTGGAATAACTATGCAAATGAGCTATAAACGAATAGCAACGCTATTTTTTAACCACGAAAATGACGTCATAATCTATGTTTTGTGACGTCATTTTGAAACGGCGTTATAAGTTTCGCGGAAAATTGAAACGTTGAATTTCAAGAATTTTGATGATTTTTCGCTAAAATTCGGGTCATATTATAAACAGAATATAAAATTTGTGCTCATAAAATACAGAATTTATTAAACTCGTCATCTTAAACAGATAAAAACTCGGCGCAGCCTCGTTTTTATCTGTCTATAGATGACTCGTTTAATAAATTCAGTATTCAATGACCACTCATTCAATATCCTCTATATATTTTATTTAAGTTGGTGTTAATATAAACGTGGCGCCAGAAATCGTTGTCTGAATTTTAACAAAAACTTATAATAAAATGTCTTACATATTTTACAAGTACATTATACATTATACAGCTTATTACCTGTCGAGACGCTTGGTGCTTTCAAATTTTTGCAATAAAAGAACGGAGATGTATTCGTCTGTATATTAAAAACTTAAAATAATAATTTTGTCAACATTATTATGATAAGGTCTTTGTCTAATGAACGTTTTTCCACAAAGGTATATTTAAATGTGGTAAGTATGGATTGACTATATCTATACAAACAACTTGAGTTTGGATGGTTTTTGGCCTGTTTAAGCACGCCATAGGAGACAACCCTATATCCTGGAAATCGCTAAGGAAAAAAATAATCGAGTCAAAAACCGCGCTAAAAAAATAGGTCTAGTATACGTCATCAACTTTTGTGCGACATTAAGTGCTTTGTGTATTCAATACAGTGCTTGCATATCTCTACACTGTGATAAAATCAAAGTACTGATAGTACTGAAGGCGAGGGAACTGAATAGACGAAATAACACACGAGGTCAATTTTCTGGATTGTAACCTTGATTATTCACTTTGTCCTTATCATGTTTACCAGATATTTTCTTTCTTATCACTGCCCAAATCACTGCTGTGTTAAAGATACATAGCTTTTATATTTGATCTTGACGGATGACCTTGCTAATAGGGAAAAGCAGAAAATGCTGCCGACTGCCACCTTCCCCTTTCTTCCTAATATTATCTACCCTTTCTGCTACATATTTTACTAATTTGCCCACATATTGTATGTAACCTGCAACACTTTACAATTTTGACCTGTCAATACATTTGTTGTCTTGTAATGGATTAATCTAAATTAGAAAAATTTGAAAGCCTTGTCCCGTCCTTAGTTGCAGACAACAAATCAACACGAGTGTAATTTGATATATATCTAGAGTAAAGATTAAAAAATAATGGGGTATTAGTATAAGGTGGACCATGTTATTGGAAAGGGAGAAATTGACCCTGTCAATTTATTGTGTTCCCACAGTACAATACAACTTCTTTATGGAATTCAATTCAATGTAAAAGAAAGAGACGACGAGCTTGTGCCTCTAGAAAAACAGTATTACTACGATTGTTAGACGGATTGATCGAATGGATAAATTGACTGACTAGTAGCAAACCAATCAACTCAACTTAAATAATAAAAAAGAGAGTTGCGCCTGTCTGCAAAGCGGTATCGGGCGTAGTAATCTATACCTTGGGAATTGGTTGTTTTGGCGGACTCAGCGCTATATAGTGAGCATATCGTTTGGCATTTTTTCCTTTGAAGTGAGTTCTGAATGTGGCTTACGATCCCTAAAGATAAATGGAACCCTTGGTTTCTCCCGCCTAAAAAGCCTTGCTAAAAAGGTTTAAAAATTTGAGTACATGCCTTCAATTGTCACCTTGCCTCTTTACAAACCAGGCCTTCATCGCTTTTAGTGCTTTGATTATATTTCTGAAAATAAATATCTGAACTCCTGCAACACTAACCGTTTCAACCATTAATTGCCTAACTGCTACAGTGATTACAGTGCCTTAAATCTCGGAGCGATAACACATCGAGGAATGACTAGACAAACTAAAGCTGTCTTAAAAGACTCATACCCCCACCAGTGTTTGCCCAAATATAAGTGCTATTAGTGCAGGATGTGTATGTAACAATTATTTAGAATTAAAGTTATATGCCTGTGATTGATTGTAGGTCACTTGATTCTTAAGTTATAGTCTGTAAACGAAAAGATCTAACAAAAATTCAACAAAAATTGACCGTGACCTTGACCTTTGACCTATGTGACCCAAAAATAATAGGGCATTTTCTTGGGTCATAAGCAGCATTTGCATGAAGTTTCATGATTCTAGGTAGCTTGGTTCTCAGGTTAAGAGCCTAGATACAATGAACTTTGACCTATGTGACCCAAAAATAATAGGGCACTTCCTTGGGTCATAACGAACATTTCCATAAATATTCATGTTTCAAGGTCGCTTGTTTCATGAGTAAGAGTCCGGAAATGAAAATTGAACAAAAATTGCCTGTGATCTTGACCTTTGACCTATGTGACCCAAATACGATAGGGCACTTCCTTGGATCATAAGCATCATTTCCATAAAGTTTCATAATTGTAGGTCACTTGGTTCTACAGTTAGAGTCCGGAAACGAAAATTGAACAAAGGCTGACTGTGACCCTGACCTTTGACCTTTGTGACCCAAAAACAATAGGGCACTTCCTTAGGTCATAAGGAACATTTGTATACAGTTTCATGCTTGTAGATCACTTGGTTCTTGAGTTAGAGTCCGGAAACGAAAAGGTCTACGGACGGATGGATAGACGGACGGACGGACGGACGGACGGATGGACGGATGGCCAGACAGACAGACAGACATGGTGAAACCAATATACCCACCTCTACTTCGTAGGTAGGGGGTATAATAATGTTATACTCATCTATAATTTACGAAAATTGCTTTCAAAATTATCATTGGAGTACAATGAGCAGGTTCAGAGACCCACAAACAGTGACGTCACTCTGTAAAAAAAACCTCTAGCCGTGCCATAACCAAATTCTACAACGCCTTTCTTTAATGAAGGTTTTTTTTTTTTCAATTCAATCTTATACCCAAACTCAAAGTCAACGATCCACTATTGAAAGGCCATGGCGCAAAACGGATGTGAGTATGGAAATATTTTTTTGGCAGAAGACAATGTCCAAACAATGGCTTTTACACAAGATCCGTCCTAAGTTCAGGATGAAAAAACGGTAAAACTTGCCTAACTGTGTTTTTTCTGTAACAAGATTTGGAATGCACACCATCTGGTGGTCAAATAGGATCTATTTTTCGGGTTCGGAATAATGGCATTTAGGGAAGTACGGTCATCAACGGCCCCTACCGAAAGAATTTTATAAGAGAATGGACTGTTAACCAAAGTCCACAGAGTTTTGATTAAGTTAAACCTAACTTGAGCATGCAATAGACCGGAAAAGCTGCCTCCTGGCCAAGCCAAGCACGGTTTTGGGAGTGCAATAGTCAATTTGTGGTTGTTCATCTAATGATGGCAACAACATTGAATTTAAATACAAATGTGACTCGTCACGCGAACAGGGACCATCAGGGAACTCAGTGTGTGTGTGTTTTTTTTTTTTTTTTTTGTTTTGTTTTGTTTTGTTTAAGAGATTCATTCCAGTACAGGACAACCAGAGGTTGCGTTTCATAAATTCTTTCATAGGAAGGTAGATTGATTATTCTAGATTCAGAAAATTAGTAAAGAGCGAAAAGTTTCGACCCTAGTCAGTCTGCGCAATCCGCGCAGTCTGACAAGGGTCGATACTTTGATGCACTTCCCAGATGGTCCCTTTTCACGTGACGGCTTACAAATGCATTTTAATATCACCTACACACAATTAATATTCCCATTGTTTGACAATAGCTTATAAATGAATCATGTTTTCATATTTAGCGACCCGCAAAGGTATTTTTCTTAAAAAATTCCCTTAGTTGTTCACACAATCAAAAAGATAAATCGATCTTGCACGAAATACTCAGATATCCGGTAACTTTCTTTAAAAGTACGGATATGCCTAGCATAAGTCCCCATGTCTTGTTTAACGAACAGCCATCAGCGATATACTTGTCTTATACACGTGTAAAATCATTTTCTAAATGACGTCTTCTAACGCGCGCTTTGCAGTATTTCTGTCAAAAGACGGTTTCGAAAATCTGTTTTTAACGTACAAAACGTTGTTAGTGTGATGAAAAGCACCTGTTACTCGATTTTGATCTCAACCTCGTCTAGAATAGAAAAGTAATTTACGTCAGTCTTTTATAACGAATATCCATCAGTGATAGCCTTGTCTTATAAACGTGAAACTCGGCATTCCAAATGGCGTCATCTAACGCACGTTTTGCGGAATTTCTGTCACTAGAGGGTTCAAAAAAAAATAACGCATAAAACGTTGTAAGTGTGAAAAAAAAGAATATATTACTCGATTTTAATTGAGATAAGCTGGTCTTAACCTCGTCTAGAATAGAAAAGTTATTAAGCTCGCCATGGCTCACTTAATAATATTTCTATTCTAGACTCAGTGAAGATCAGCTTATCTCAAATAGAACCTCATCACAGATCCCATATATGTACTCATAAATAAATAGAAGATAACATCGCTTGTAAAGCCGAGAGTCTATAATTTCTGGACTAGAGAGGAAATGACAATTAAAACTGTATAATATCAACTTTAAGTAGATCTTTTATTATAATACTTTAGTTCTGTAACGGATTTACAAAGAAACCGTAAAAATATGGATTAAATTTATCAAGACTATGGTTATGTTTCAACATTTGTAATGGATGTGTTGGGTGAAACAATGGATGTATGTGGTTGTGTTTAAGTTTTGAAATTGGTATGTGATCTAGATAGGGTATTGCGTCCACGGATGGTGCTGGTGTTTTATTGTTTAATCTAATATTCGATTGGGCATTTAATTCCACGTGATCATCACATGACCTATCTCTGTGATGATAGTGGTTCTCGGGTTTTCTCTTTTTCATTGACAAGTCTAAAGGTTCGTCTTGTTCTAACTCGTCATATTGTCTTTTGAAGCCAGAATATTGCTTCATTTCATTCATAATAACTCTGTCTTTAGTAGTACTATATTGCAATGTCTGAAGGAATTCCGATTTGTTTTCAACGTTTAACACTCCGCTGCCGGATACATCGTAACGTTTAGAATCTGAATCTGGCGTAGCGTATGAACGTTGGAGATGGTGATATCGCTGAATAGCCGACTGTGTGACCACCGGTCTGTCTGTGGGAATGTCAGGATATAACGTTGAACTTGTTGGGTGTGTAACAATGACGGAATGGCGATGATTTTCATTAATGTTAGGTGAATCATTCCTGAAAATTAGAAAAACGACACTTCACAATTCTACATTATCTAAAATATTTGTTTTCTGTCAATGAGGTTGCATTCTGATTTGTTTGGAAATTGTTTGTATTCCTCTATGAAAATTATTTGAGTAGGCAGCTATTTTCAAGCTTGCGCGCAAAGTAGTCCCATTAGAAATCTGTCTTATAATGGATAAATTCTTCCGATTTTGATTCGTGCCATTAAATAATAAGATATGAAAGGTGTATGTTACACTACCTACACTAAACAACATCGTGAAATTGACAAGATGAATGGCTTTGGGTGAAAATAAATGAGTGTGATGAGTGAGTTTTGAGTGAAATTAAAGGGAAGGTGGGTTAATCCAATTTCGCTAATTTTGTTTACATTGAACAAGATTAGGGATATCTATTACCTCCCTTAAATAAGATATGCATACACATTCTATGGAAAAAAACCTTCCCATTTCTTAAATTATGTCAGTGAAATCTCGATTTTTTTTCTAGCTTTATTAATTTTGAATGTAGACGTTGATTATCCTTTTTTAGTGATTTTGGGGCGTTTTTGAATGGTTTAAGTGAGTGCTCGGAAAGAATGAATTGAACGCTTAGTGAGCGATTTAGAATGTTTTTGATTAAGATGAATGCCAATTTCACGATGTTACTCATTGTAATGCCATCGTGTAATTGACACTCATTCTTATCAAAACCATTCTAAAGCACATAGCGCTCAATTCATTCAAATCACTCACGCCATTTGGTCAAAGTCTCTCCGAAATTGTTCAACTAGAGCTGCTTGAGCACCTTCGCTCCATGGGTCTGAATCTATTGATATGATTAAACAAGAATTTAAGTGAATGAATGAATGTTTGTTTCAAGTAAGTGAGTGTTTTAAGTGTCACATGCCGAAATATTTCTGCAAAGAAAAAATCAAGATCAAATTAATGAATAACATATAGAATAGTTTCTCTTCTTTTTCATTTTCTTTACCATCAAGAACCATAGTTAAGAACTTACCATGTTACCATCTTAAGAAAGTTGTTATCAGACTACATGTACATTATGTGCAAACTTACAAAAAGTTCTCAGAGTCCGAACGCAAAACAATGTAAACTTTAGGCAGATCAAAATGCTCGCCAAGGTAGAAGAAAATAAAAAGAAATTATTTTGTTGTGAAAATACAAGCAAATAATTTATCGAATGAATAACAAAAGGAGATGGTTTTCTTATCCAAAATAGCAAATAAATGAGTTGTAGGAAATCTAAGTCTTTCTTATCTAAGGGGTGAAGAGAGTATGTTTTAATTTCATTGAGGAAAGTAAAACCTAAATCACACTGTATGAATACACGAAGCAGATTCATACATGAGTGTAATTATCTTTTTAGTTTCATACCTCAATGAATTTAAAAAAAATCTTGATATCCTATCTGTTAATACCTTGACACGAAAAAAGGAAGAAGACAGATTCCTTATGGGCTACTTTTTTGCGCAAGATGCGTACTCGGAATTGAGCAATAAAACCACTAAACTTGATAGACGCGAAAAAAATTAATTATTAATCGATTAAAAGTAATCAGACTTATGATTGCAATGATAAAATGACCTGCACCATCATAAGAAGTAACTTAAGCTGCTGTTCTAATTGAATAATAAAATCATTTTGAATAAATAATATTTACTTTTATATAATATAATATATGAAGAATATCAATAGTTACCTTTGTTTAACATATTCTGTAATAGGGGATGTCACTGGGTATGGATTTGATCTACACATGATATGATTATCTCCCTTGGAATTCTCTTCGTTTGTTATGGCGTCAGAATGTAGTAAGTATGGTTTATATTTGATGGTTAAGTTGTCCTGTATAGTTGGGATATTCTCAGATTTATCGCCAAGTTTAGATTGCACATTCTGTCCGTTATACTCGTCCCCGTACTCTTGGCTGGGTGGAGTGGGTGGGGGAGTCACTGTCATCTCATAAGGGTCAACACTCAGTTTCTCGGGGACAAGGATTTCCTGATCATTATTTGTTTGTATGGCAGATTTGAAAGTTGATGAGGATCGATGTTCTGTGACATCCTTTGGTATTTCATGTTCCATATTGTCTTCTTCTTTGCAACCTATAAAGAAATAATACAACAAAATATGGCTACCATTACACCGGCTATAACTGTAGGTCCACAAATTACACTGAGATATCAAAGGCTAATTTGTCTATACTGGTAAAGACAATATTGACTGATTTCTTAAGTTTTGACGATGTTTGAAATATCTTAAACAGGTTCGAGTTATTCGAAACATTGTGATCTCTAAAGCATTCTATTGCAGAATGATGAGCTTGAAATGCATTTCTAGTCTTGTAAACAAAAAACAAATTTAGTACTTTGGTACTGGCATGCGAGCTATGGTGAGTGCAATCGTCATTTCAAATATGAGATTAGAAGAAAATCTTGATTATGATTCAAGCAATTTATTAATTCTAATTTGTAACTTTTTCTTCAAGTTTTGCAGAACGACGGGTAGGCGGACAGTCGATTCGACACAGACAGGCAGATAGACATCCGTAAAACATATATTCCCGATATGAGAGCAGGAAACTCTTCAAAGAAAATGACATGGTGCTATTCCTTTGACTGACAATATTCACATAGAAAACGTTATCTACATGGCGTCAGTTAAGTGAAAATATTAATAACTAGCGTAATTTACTCTTAACACAAAAGTTCGAATGAAGGACTGATAATATTCAAGCACTTACAAGCTAACAAGCAAGTGGGCAGTATCTTTTGATGTATTTTTCGCCGAATTGATTTCAGTAAAGTCATTCTATTGCAGTATTTTTTATATTATCTTTTATATCGAAGAAACAAAACGATCTAATATTGGAAAGAGTTTCTAGTGCCCATCTATCGTCATAATCACGTTTCGCGCGTGACTTGACATGAGATTTCCGTACAAACGAGACGTGAATATGAAGCAGACGACAAGAAGGGATCAATCAGCCGAATAATTCGTCTCCAAGGGTTTCTCAACTAGATTCTAGATACCAATTTCCTAACGTCTACGATTACTTTTTTCTAAAAAAGTAAAGAATTAGGAAAAGAAATCTACAAACTTTTACCCTAATCAAGTCGCCTTTATAAGCCTGTGATAGTACTTAGAACCTAATGATCGAGATATCATTATTGAAATGTAACCCGTCAGGCGAAAAGGGGTCATCTTGGTAGCGCGTAAACTTCGACCCAGTCAGACTGCGCGGACTGCGAAGACTGACCAGGGTCAAGACTTTACGGGCCTGGCTGCTTTTCTGAATGTCTTACATGAAAGGATTTTCGAAATGTCGCTCCCGGTTGACCTGTTCTTCAACCAATTTCTTTGTCAAGTATTTATTCAACACATTTCTCAAAAGGTCGTTTTAGCATGATGGCTGCAAATAATACAAAAAGTATGACCACTAATGCTGATAAATTATTGGAATGAAATCCATGTATAAGCCAACGACATTTATTTTATCTGGTTTGGTTTAGAGATTGATTTCGGGTGAATTTGTGTACCACTGAATTGCTTAACAACAATTGTTACTTCCAATAAGATTGAATTGAGTGGTTTTTTCTTAATATTCTAACGTAAAGCTTGATATTTTCTCTACCACCTGCTAGTACCAACGGTCGGTTGCAGGTGCTGGATAGCGCAATAAAAATCTCGGTCCAAAAATGGACAAAAGTCTTAAAAATGCTTTTTGGTTTATCTCCCTTTATAGTCCTTATCTCTTTATAATATCTCTTGTGGTGGTGAATACAAATGTCAAGTTTCACGAAGAAAACTTCAATAACAACAAAGATGTAACCAAAGTTAACGTTTGTCCCGCAAATGATAACTTCGATACAAACGCGAAGGACACCACGGTGATGATACCTTCGGATTTTCTCTGAAAACATCTGAGCTAAAAAAAAAATTAAGATGAACTTTTAAAGGTGTCAGCGCATTCCTGATCAACTCCATGAAAGTGACTATATTATCCCTAGTGTAAGAAAGATATTTACCAGGAACTTTCGTTGTATTTTCATTCTGTTGGCTCTCTTCCGATCCGGATCTAAAATGAAAAATAGGAATGATATCATGCCGGAAAGTGGATAGGCTATGAAATTTCAGAAAATTTGCTCCGCTAATCTCTTTTTATGCATATGGTAAAAATAGTTTCGGAAAACGTCATGAAAATATAGCGATGGTGTATATCGGAAATGACCTCCGCCTGCAAAGAAAAACGTTTTCCATTGGATCACAGAAATTATTTGGACATTGACATTATAGATTCAGAAACTAGAAAGCCATGAATGGCTTGAGTCGCTCCAAAGGCTTGAAATTCTTGTAATAGCAAATCTGAGTTTTGACTAGATTTTTTCAAATATTTTGGGTTCTACTGATAATGAAATGATTTTCAAAGTTTTCACCATAAAACTTAAAGAGATATGACTCCGCCCATAAAATACATATTTTTCACCCAATGACAATTATTTTTGGCTGCATGATAATGGGTCACCCAAGGATCATATAATGAAGTTTGATTGATATCAATCAGTTACATTCTGAGAGAAAGATTTTCAAAGTTTCGACTATATAAAAAATAGAAAAATGACCTCCACCCATAAAAAACAAATTTTTCATCCGATCGCAATAATTTTTGGTACACTGATAAAGGGTCACTCAAGAGTCATTCCAGGGAAATTTGATTGATATCCATCAGTTACATTCTGAGAAAATGATTTCCAAAGTTTCCACTATATAACATTTTGAAAAATGACCTCTGCCCATATTATACATGTACATATTTTACAACCAATCATATTAATTTTTTGTAGACTGATAAAGGGTCACCACAGGATGATTCATGTAAAATTTGGTTGATATCTATCAGTCAGATTCTGAGAAAATGATTTTCAAAGTTTCCACTTTATAACATTTTGGAAAATGACCTTCTATTAAATACATATTTTTTCATCCGATCACAATAACTTTTTGTATACTGATAAAGGGTCACCACAGGATGATTCATGTAAAATTTGGTTGATATCTATCGGTTAGATTCTGAGAAAATGATTTTGAAAGTTCGCACTATATAACATATTGAAAAATGACCTCCGTCCATAAAATACATATTTTTCATCCGATCACAATAACTTTTTGTAGACTGATAAAGGGTCATCCAAGGATGATTCATGTAAAATTTGGTTGATGTCTATCTTTTAAATTCTGAAAAAATAATTTTCAAAGTTTCTACCATATAACATATAGAGAAATGACCTCCGCCCATAAAATACATATTTTTCATCCGATCACAATAATTTTTTGTACACTGATAAAGGGTCATCCAAGGAACATTCATGTAAAATTCAATTGGTATCAATCAATAAGAACATGAGAAAAGTCACTTTTTACCATATTTGGAAATTAGCCACGTCCATTAAATCCATGTTTTTCATTTGATCAAAATTTCTTGAACAACTTTGAAAGAGGGTCACCTAAGGATCATTCCTGTGAAGTTTGGTTGAAATTCATCCAGTAGTTTCTGAGGAGAAGATTTTTAAAGAAAAGGTTTACGACCGCACGCACGGACGCACGTACGGACGGACGCACGACGGACACAACGCCATGACAATAGCCCCAGTAGCTTTCAGCCAGTGGAGCTAAAAAGCATATTGTGAGAGGTTCGACCCAGATCAGACTGCGCAAATAGCGCAGTCTGACTAGGGTCGACACTTTACGCACTTCCAAGAAGATCCTTTTTCGCGTGACGGGTCACATGTATATCTTTCATAAACATTCTATGACGCATTTCCCTTTATGTGTGTCCATGAAGTGATATTTAAACATGCAATGTAGGCGTTTCAATAATAAGTGTAGTCATTTTTTTGTTTGTTTGTTTTTGGTTTTACCTTTACAACCGAATACCAGATTTTTAGGAAAGACCCTGCTTTTTGGAGAAAAAACACTGAAAATATTTCGTCCCCTAATCAATACTCTTCATGGTTCATCCATATCACAGCGAAGTTGATGGTAGCGCGTCGGGGTGTCAATCTTGGCAATTGGCAATATGGTTTCATATGTTGCCAACTTTTAAAGATTTCTTTATTGATCCAAGATCTACCCCTCCCCCTCAGTGCTCTGGCCCTGGAAGACCATCACACATTGCTTGATGTTTTCTCATGAAGGTATATATGAACGGATAATCAATGACAATTATAAACGCTGTCAGCCTTCTGGTTTGGAAAAAGAAATTTTAAGACTTTTACATAGCCTCGAGACATACGCCCTCCCTTTGGTGCTCTGCCCCTGGTAGACCAACAGCAATATTTTTATATATTTTCATAAAGGTATATGAACTGATTGTTTAACCAAATATAAAGGCTCTTAGCCACCTGGTTCAGAAGAAGCAGAAGAATTTTAAAGATTTTTTTATAAAAAGCAACTTCTTCCTATCCCCCTCCCCCCAAAAGTTCTGTCCCTGATTACTCAATACTGTGGATTTAACTTTTTTCTTTAAGGTATATCATCTTTATAATCTATACCAAATATAAAGGCTGTTGGAGTTTTGGTTAAGATGAAGAAGGAATTTTAGAAATTTCTTTATTGACACATGAGTACTACAATTCCCCCTGTTGCACTGCACCTGATTGGCCAAGAATCATGATTTAAGGTACTGTCAAAAAATTCAATGAACAGATGATTCAGACCAAATATACAGCCTGTTTGGGGACCTTGTTTAAAAAGAGAGGAAGAAATTCGTAGATGTCTAATTTGATCAGAGAGCTACCCGTTCCCCTCCCCCTCCCTCCTGCCCCCCCCCCCCCCCCGTTTTCTGTTCCTGGTCGCCACCGGTCATGTTTAAGCGTTTTAATAAAGGTGTATAAGCTGATAATCTATGACAAATTTTAAGGATGTATGACTCTTGGTTCAAAAGAAGAAGATATTTTAAAGATTTCCAAATTGACCCGAGTCCTACGCCCCCTCCCCCCCCCCCCCCCCCCCCCCGATGCTCTGCCACTGATGGTCAAGCACTCATGATTTCAATTATTTTAATAAAGGCCTAAAAGCTGATGATCCATGCCAAATTTCAAGTCTGCGTGGCTCCTGAAGAAAAGATTTTAAAGATTTTTAAATTGATCCAATAGCTACCCCCTACTCCTTGGTGCCTTGCTCCTGGTGATCCAACAGTCATGAATTTAGCTATTTTTAAAAAGGTCTTTAAGCTGATGATCCATGCCAAATTTCAAAGATGTAAATCTTCTGGTTCTGTAGAAAAAGAACTTTGAAATTAGCTAATTTAATCCAAGTGTTACCCCCTCCCCCTGGTGTTCTGTCCCTGGTGGCCAAACAGTCTTGATTATAGCTATTTTTGATAAAGGTCTATGAGGTGATCGTCCATGCCAAGTTGCAAAGGCTGTAGGGCTTCTGGTTAAGAAAAAGAAGAATTTTATTTATTTATTTTTTTTTTCCTTTTTAAAAAAATCACTTTTGCCATGTCAACCGGTTTTTCTCAGATGTTTCTTCGTGCCCAGGTGAGCTAAAAATGTCACATGTTAACGTATAAAACCCGGGCGTTATTGGGTGAAACGTGGATTAATCAGTAATTTCGTATGCCAGTAAACCGCGAGATAATTATTTATTTACATTAAAATAGGGCAAAACTAAAGACGCCAGTATAAACATAAAGTGACGGTACAATACATAACGCAATTTTCCGGCATATTCGTAGGTTTGTAGGAAGTTTTAAATCGCTTCTATGAATTAGTTTGCATTTTGTTGGAACCAATTATCTGTT
Organism: Fragum whitleyi; assembly: GCA_948146395.1. Lineage (NCBI taxonomy): Eukaryota > Metazoa > Mollusca > Bivalvia > Cardiida > Cardiidae > Fragum > Fragum whitleyi. The sequence goes on along the minus strand of OX411545.1, from coordinate 90,915,838 downwards.
ATTTCTGTTTATGCAATAATAACGTCAATTCATTTTTTAGTCGATGGCATTTGCAGAGACCTCAAAAATGCTTCAATGCCTTTATGTTTTACACTCCGGCGTTTAACCATTTCGGGTCTCTGCAAATGTTGACGACTCCCAAAACGTGAGTTAATCCTATATTTGATAATTAGGAAATGTCGTGCCTACGCTCAGTTCATTTTGTTGTATTGATTCGGTATATTTTGTAATATTGTTCTCATGATCAACTCTTTATCATAAACTTACTCATGTTTTGTGCCCATGTCTTGTTCCTTGTCTAGTCCTCCTGTGATGTCTGTTGTCGTTTCATCGGCATTGATATCTCCTCGAGTGTGTTCGATATCATCTTCCCTAACCGGTATTTGATCAACATCGTCGTCTGTAGATCTGTTTCGTTCATTCTGTTCATCTGCTTCAGTTTTCTGCTGCTTCTTCCATTTGTCTTTTAAACTCTGACATAATATTAGAAAAGTTTTGGATAAGTGATAGTCCGTAGCTACTGGCGTTTTTTGGTCATAGTCGAAATCAACGGTAAGCGAGAAACTTGTCGCAACTCAGGTTTGTATATTAGTGACCCGCCGCACGTAAATAAGGGACCATCTGCGTAGTGCGTAAAGTGTCAACCCTAGTCAGATTGGTTGTTGATGATATTAAGATATTCAAAAATATCCTTTACTCGGTCAAGTTCATGAATCTTTTGCACAGAAACAAACCAAATAGACAGGAAAAGAATTGAAATATCTTAAATGAGACAATGAAACACAATACATGTTTCAAAATTGGTTTTGGGATTTTTCTTCCTGCTTCCGCCGCGCAAATCACGAGAAAAAGAGCCCAATTTTCGTAAATATTAAGGTAACTTGGGATACCTAGAGGGTCCAAATTTTAAATAGTATGCAAACCTTGCCTTAAGCGATAAAATTGAACTTTGAAATACCTGCTTTCATATTTCGGACAAAAAAGGGATTTCAATTCGTAGAAATGACGTCATGACGTCATCAAGGGGCCGACCCCCTTTTTAGGGACTAAATTCAGTAGTTGTCCATTTTTTTCCCGGAATAATTAACCATTTTTTATTCTAAAAACACCATTTGCTTCGTAAAAAGACGCCCGAGGTTGTGTTTTGAATTAAATGAATATATCAGTAAAAGAAATGCAATAGGGTGTAACGTATTATAAGTAAATGCCTTCTGCGTTGCTGTTTTCAAATACAGTTACTAAAATTTTGACTTTTCGAAAATTTGTTCGATGACCTTTGCTGAAATTTAGATATGTTGCTTCCAAAATATTTCACTGAAGATTTTTGAAATAAAAACCATGTGTCTTTGGGTTAGAGTTGTTGTAAAAATCGATTCCGCGAAGATATCGCAAATCAAAGGATATTTCGACGTCACGTCAAATGTTTAAAAATGCTCTCTTTTTTAACGGACAAAAGAATAATTCATTTTTGTTTTTTCTTAAAATCACGTCCAGATTCAAATCAACTGAAGCCTATATTTTACAATAAACCTTAATTCCAAATATTTAAGAATTGGTGTCAAATAAGCATTGTAACGATGGTTTTGGTGCGACGTCGAATTCGACAAAAATGTTGCAACAACTTTTTAATGAAAAATTTAACCCGAAGACATACCATTTTTATTTGATAAATGTCAAGTATATTCATTTAGCAACAGAATAACAAAAAATCAGCATAGGTCAAAATATTGAGAATGTTCTATTTACTTACAAATATTGAAATGAAAAATGGCACGTCAAATTTTAAAACTCCCAGAATAGATAGCGTTTCATACCTGTTGTTTTTCTGTTTCAATGTGCACAGAAAGTTAACGACTAGCTCTGGCGTTTTTGTACTCTATAAAGGAAACTTTTTTCGTAAAAATCGGCCGATTAATTAATTAAGAAAATATTTGCAAATACTGATTTTGGTGGGTGAAAAGGGATTGGCCCCTTCATGACGTCACGACGTCAAATGAAAGAGCTTCAAACCCTTTTAATAACGTTTGAGCTAATGCCCAATCCTCTAAGATAAATTTTAGCAATTATTGTGAGATTTAAAGAAAGTCGAAAATTCGACAATGTTATTTGTCCGCAGTTAACTTAAACTCTTTGTTCATAATAGTTTATTTCGATTCGGTTGCGACGAACGCTGAATTTTACAACATCGTACTCGAGCAGCCTATTTAAATTTTTTTGACGTCCCTTAGAGTCGATGACGGTGGCCTGTATCCACTGCTACAGCTGGGATGAACGCGATTGGCCAGGAGTTAGCTATTAAGTGTTTTACCCATAAACACACCCCGTTGACAATGGGGTGCAAACCACGGATCAATTCCGGAACCAACGACGAGTTTATATGATAGGCCTAGGAAATAACAACGTGAGTTTTGTGACGTCAAACGCATCAACGTTCCCACAAAAATTGACGTTGAGTACTATGAAATAAACGAATACTAAATTAAAACTGTGCATATTATAATTTGATAACCAAACGTCTTTCACTACGTTTTGTTATAAAATTTTGATATGTCCTGTTCTACATTTACCACGTGTAGGTCTTCAAGCGTATTTGCCAAAATACCACCAGAAGCTAATTTACCAAATAATTTGACTTAAATTACTACTCTAATGTCTGAGACTCTTTGCTAGTTAAATGGATGCGATTTTCTGAATGCCACTGACCTTCAGGTCATAATTCGATCGCCTTTACTACTGGGCTATCGAGACAGTTGAGTGAGTCCACAGGCCTTCACAAAGGATTAATACCCCTGAGTGGATTTTATCTTCATTGTCAATCCCGTAACTTGAAGTCAAGACTCAAGAATCGTGACTTTAGTATTTCCGTTTGTACAAATATGGAAATGAAGTTCGTGATTCTCTTAACTTTAATTATCACTGTCGTAGCCTAGCAACAGTTTTTTGCTGGTTTCTAAACATGCGATAATAAATAGGTGTGGTTTTGTTTTTGTAGGATCGCAATAAAGACAATGCCTATTTCATTATAAAGGAGATTCTACATATACACAAACGTAATGACCAGCCCTGTGCTCGGGAATAAAAACTGTGCAAATTGTTGTCAAATTATACCCCGCTTTGCACGCGCACTTGCGTGCATAGCGAGGTATAATTTGAAAACAATTTGCACAGTTTTATCATCCTGAATGTGGGGCAGGATAAAGCACGAGGAAAGCATTTTTTGTGGACGTTTTTGCGTTAACCAGTGTCAGTGCGTAAGAAAAATCCGATCAGATGTTAATAACTTTTCAAAAAAGTAGTTCAACTTTGGTTCAGTTTCTTTTTCTTGAGACTTGTTTTAGCCTGACAACTGTGCATTTTCAAAAATGGCATTGTACAAGAATTCTAAACAATTTGTATATTATTCAAAAAATTCTTTTAAATGCGAAATCAGCTGCCAATACTAAACCATGCGTTTTAAACTTTCGCGCAAGCATGTTATTAAACGACAATGTGGAGATTCGCCTATTAGGTTTTCCCGTGAATTAGAGAGGCAAAAACTAAGTGGCTGAACTTGAAGTCCGCTGTCTGAGAGACAATGGGTGGTATATAAACATTCCTGCAGTCTAACTTGATAATGGAATCTGCGAGTAGAGTGAATGCAGACGTCACATTTGCGTGGTACTACATGTATATTCCCTTAGTCCTTTCACGTCCATAAATTTGTGTTCGTAACAGAAGATTAAAAATCCCTCTAAATACTTCTTTTTACACAATTAGGAAGGATTTTCGATTTTTTTTTTTACCAAAAGATTCGTTTTGTCATTCAGAATTTATATTCTAAACCACTCTTCGTTGAAAATATATGAAGAGTTAACACAAGCAAAATACATTTAGTGCCTCGCAATTCAAATTTTATCAAACACACTATGTAACATTTAGATAAAGAATCTTCTAATGCCGCTAAACTAGTTGTTGCTACGACATTTGAGTGATTTAGGGATGATATCTCTCTAACACTCACGCAAGATAAGTTACCGCGAATGCGAACTTAAAGGCCTACGTTCTGATATATAGATGATGTCATTAACCCGCTGTAGTTGCGAGATTTCATTTGTTCCTTGTTAATATAGTTGTTATAGGTTCTTTTTGTGGATGTGCACATTAAAGTAACTTATTTATCATTAACAATTATAAGCACATTCTGTGTTACTTTTAAAATTAGAGTATTTATAGTTTACATAAGAAGTAAACAGTCCATGTGAAAAAGGGGGTCGGAGTTTGTATAAGCATGAACATTTTTACATATATTCACATTGACAGTTTTCTTTTTCGTCTCAACAATGACACCAGAAACATCCACCTTCAGTACTCTCAGTGCTTTGATTATATATGTATTTACAATATACACGTCTAAGGTCTAATTGAAAGACTATGTATGAGATCGCTGCGTATTGGATTCGAACCCAACCACTAACATTGGATTATATCCGAGGTCCGAGGAAAAAAAACAAGTCCAGCCCACTCGTCATAATCAAACTGTGTTTATGAATTTGCAATGGAATCATAAAGAAGTAATCAGTACGCTGTACTTCATGCCAGTATGCAGGGACTGACGCCTTCATTATGTAACGTGACACGCGAATTTACGCACGTAACACTTAAAGGTCAGACACGTGCTGAAGTCTCTTCATATGCGCAGTAAAACACCCTTCATGGCCAACTTCTATCGTCGAATATCACAGTGTGTTATATATTCTGCGTTTTAAATGACCTGACAGGGCGTGGCTTAGCCGTGACGTAATTTGGCGAGTTAACTTTTCAATATTTTGGGTTCGTTCAAATGGTCGTTCGTAATTATCGCTCACGCGTGCAATAAACTGTACCGTAAAACCAAAATGATTCACGCGCGTATAGAAAGTGAACACAATTCTTTGTTGGGTAACCAGAACCTCGTAACTTCAGCTTGTTCAAGCTGAAGTAAAGAGGGTTTGGTTTCCAACCTACGATTTAAGGTCCCGAGTCATTCATGTCCACAATCTATAGAAATTAGAAATTATGAATGAAATTGATCTACCTAAACCTTAAGTGCAACGACGACCCGTTCCTTTGGCTCTGCCCTGCCAGGGCAATAATAATGAATTATCCGTGGTACGAAAATCGTTGAACCGAAGTACCAAAATATCAAGTTTGTTCCTGGGGCCCGTTTTACTTAATATCTTACGATCATTTTTTGCGTAGGTCAAAAATTAAAGTTGCTTCTGGAGTAGCAATTAAATATGGTATTCTGTCATGCACCATCTCATTGGAATCGTCTTCTAAAGACGATTTCAATGAGATATTGCAAGGCAGAATCCACAAATGAATGAAAACATCACATACGGTTATTAATTTTGACTTACGATCAATTTTGTCGTAAGATGTTTAGTAAAACAGGGCCCTGATGAAGAATTTGTTTGAATTCTACTACCGAATGTTCCGATCGTTTTTCAACTCTATGTGTATCGTAATTGTCATTGGCCCATTTCTGCGTGACGGATTACGTATTGGAGAAATCGTAAAAGAGATAAATTAGGAAGAAAGGCATTCGAAATAGCTCATTCTATGTTAAAGATGAGGAGAATATTTTTTGAACTAATAAATGAATTAACCTAAAAATGTATTCACAATTTGTAAATACGATAAGCGATCCAAAACATAAGTGTGCTTTGTGTTATACCTACATAAATTCAACGTATTGCTCTTCGTTTCCTATAATCTAATATCAAGTTAAAAAGGAATGAGCTTGTTATTACGTGATAGGATTTTCATTGGACTGCTGTATGTGCAAGCTAACATCCTAAAATTGACAATAATTCCGTTCGACATCATTCAAAACCATTCACTCAGCGCTCAATTCATTCATTTCAAACACTCACTTAAATCGATCAAAAAATCTCTAAAATCATTAAAACAATTCTCAATCGTTCAAGACGGTTAACATTTAATTCATATCGATTAGATTATTCTATGATTTTATTGGCTGGTGAGGACTTTAAAGTGTCCAACTAATCCACGAAGACACACAAACAGAAAAGAACAATCATTCTATTAAAGGTGGTAATAAATATCGGTAGTTTTGTTCATCTTGAACAAAATTAGCGATATTGGATTAACTCCCCTAAATTTCAATCAAAACTCACTCAACGCACTCATTAAATTTCATTCCAAAATCAACCAAAATCCGTCATCTTGTCAATTTCACGATGTTTCTAGCTGTACAAAATAGCTTCTAAAATAATAAACTATTTTCATGGACGCAAGAAACCACGCTCAGCAAATGCTGAACCAAACTACTGCAATACACGTTTAGATTGCAAAAAATGTTTGCTTACATTTGATATAGGAAGCTCGCACGTGCACAAACGCGTAAAGATGGGTACCAATTCTCAAACGTTTTGTGAAAATGTTCACCTTAAGAGCAGGACTGGTCCGTTTTTGTCCCGACCCTACATTGTCTGAGAGTTTTTCGGTTCATGATAATTAGATCTTCACGATATCGTGTGGAATCGTTGATAGATTTAGGCGAAACTGATGCCGTTAGTCTACTACGTGCGTACAAATAACTTTTAACCCTCTTTGATGAAACTTGTGGGGGAAAATCTGTTATGTTAGACATCCGCCTAAAAAGACATACTTTTCATCTGATCACAATATTTTTTGTAGACTGATAAAGGATCACGAAATGATCATTCCAGTGAAATTTGGTTGATATCCATCAGTTAGATTCTGAGAAAATGATTTTCAAAGTTTCCACTAAATAACATATAGAACAAGAGCTGTCGGAGGACAGCGAAGCTCGACTATTCCTAGTGCTGGATAGTAACAGCAAATCAATATCGACATTGGAAATTCAATAAAATGAAAGTCAAGAGAAAAGAATCTTTGTCTAGAGGCTGATATTATGGTCACAGAAGCATGTGCAGAGTTTCAAAGCAATAGCTTGAGTAGGAACAGAGATACAACAAACATAAAACAGTTGCACATAAAAACATAACCAACATTTTTAAGGCCGAAAAGGGTTAAAATTCCACTAAATTCAATATCAGAGTAGTGAAACTTTTTATGTGGGCTAATATTATAGTCAAAGAAGCATGTCTAAAGTTTCAAAGCAACAGCTATAGTAGAAATAGAGATATTACAGAAATACAACATTTGCACGTAAAATCTTAACCAAGAATTTGGTCCAAAAAGGGTTAAAAATCCACTAAATTCTTTACCAGAGAATTGAATCTTTATCAAGAGGCTGTTGTTATGATTATTGAAGCATATGCAAAGTTTGAAAGCAATAGCTTTCATAGAATTAGAGATATAACTGATGTACAACATTTGCATGTAAAAACTTAACCAAGAATTTCTGAGTCTGAAAAAGGTTAAAATTCCACTAAATTCAATATCAGAGTAATAAATCTTTGTCAATAGGCTTATATCATGGTAACAGAAGCATGTGTAGAGTTTCCAAGCAAAAGCCTAGGTAGAAATAGAGCTATAACTGATATGCAACATTTGCATGTAAAAACTTAACCAAGATTTCTAAGTCCGAAAAGGGTTAAAATACAATTAAATTCAAAATCAGAGTAATGAATCTATGTCAAAAGGCTTATATTTTGGTCACAGAAGCATGTACAAAGTTTCAAAGCAATAGCTTTATTAGAAATAGAGATATTACAGAAATACAACATTTGCACGTAAAAACTTAACCAAGAATTACTAAGTCTGAAAAGGGTTAAAATTCCACTAAATTCAAAATCAGAGTATTGAATCTATGTCTAGAGGCTGATATTATGGCCACAGAAGCATGTGTAAAGATTCAAAGCAATTGCTTTTATAGAAACAGAAATATTACAGATAAACAACATTTGCACGTAAAAACTTAACCAAGATTTCTAAGTCCGAAAAGGGTTAAAATTCCACTAAATTCAATATCAGAGTAATGAATCTTTGACAAGATGCTGATATTATGGTCACAGAAGCATGTGCAAAGTTCCAAAGCAATAGCTTTAATAGAAACAGAGATTTAAACACTTGCACGTAAAAACTTAACCAAAGCATTACGCCGACGCCGACGCCCGGGTGACTGGAATAGCCCCCCTATTCTTCGAATAGTCGAGCTAAAAAGGGGATATCAACTGCTATATGTTCCAATATACAATTTCATCTTCAAAACGGGGATAGCGTAACCATTTCATATCTTGCCTAAATAAAATCTTGCAAATGTACATATTTTTGTACGAAAATCCTTACTATCTAAGATTTCAATGTTAAGTCGGTCAATAAATCGTTTCTCTCAACTTTTGGTGTAGAGTGTATGTAAACCCGATAAAATCCTCATTATCTACGCACGAACTCGGCTATCGAGTAGTCTACAAATACACCGTGCGTCATGCGTGCGATAGATATCACAGTTTTTCACAGCGCGGCAACATAAAACGTCCTTCGACAGCGCGGCAACATGAAAAGGTATTTTTATAGCGTGGCAACTTAAAGTGTAATGTGGCAGTAAGGCAACATAAAATGTACTGAGACAGCGTGGCAACATAAAATGTACTGTAAAAGCGCGGCAACATAAACCGTCCTTCGATAGCGCGGCAACATAAGATGTCCTTATATTTTTCTTGTTTAAGAGGAGAAATCTGATGGTAAAGACTAAGATCAGGCTGCAATTTTGTCAAAGCAGGATTTTTCCAGGCTCAGCATGACAAGAATTTAAACAAAACTCCTTAGTTGGTGCGAATCATTAACAAGTAAATGTGCGACATCTGCGTAAGAAAAATTGCCTTGTGTTCAAGTTGAAAATGCTTGCGAAACAACATGTGAATTTGTATCCCCCATAGCTTCACCTTGTGCACAAAGCGACGTACCGTTTTCAAACTGTCATGCATTCAAAGTGAAAACGTTCGCGAAACGTTTTAGAAATGTTACCCGCTTTGCACGTGTACAGACGTGCAAAGCGGGGTATCATTTCAAAACGTTCGCAAATGTTTCTGCATTCTTAACGCTGGATAGATGTTCTTTGATGACGAGCCTTCTTTATCCTATAGCAACATCTGTAAACAACAATAGCACTAAACTAGTTCACAATAATAAGACCTGAGATTACGATTCTTTATTATTATTGTTTTGTACGTAGATTGTAGTTGAATAGTAATTTGTAACGCGCAAGCCCGAAGAGAACATGGCTATGACTTCCCCCCCCCCCACCTGCACCCCCACCCGAAAAAAAATTGTCAAGATTCTATACACTTCTTTTATTATACATACATATGTTGCCAGTTTCACAATAATAAAATCTGTTCGGGTTTGTCTCGGTGGGAAGATTCTAGTGAACACAAATCAGAGTTTGATTCAGACTGACCTTGTTAAGACCTTTGTTTCCATTTTCGTATTTGAAATTCAAGCATTTTATTTTGTTCAGAGATGTCAAAAGTGTATTATATTTTCACCTAGTAACATGTATTTTAAAAACATAAAATCCGCGTTCTCAAAAATTGGACTTTGTCCAAATTTTGAGAAAAGCTACAAGAAATTTCATTTTGACATGTACAGATTCGCTACAAATTTCAGCACCGCATAGATAAACATGTAGTTTCGGCACTGTTTAAAGGTGTTTGTCACGTACATAATGCGGAAAGAAACCGAGATATTTTCCGCGTTGATGACTCAAGCCGGACGTTAGATAAAATCCTATACATATATACATTGTTCTCTAAGGAAGAGGGTAATATAGAAGTAAAGTGTTCAAAATTGAAACGTAACAGATTCAAGAACAGTAAAACTTGTGTTAAGCGACCACTAAGGGGACCACCAAAAAGCGGTCGTTTGTGGGAATGGTCGCTTAATACAAAATATCATGATAATTGTGAGTGTTCATTTTGATAGCATTTTTAGATTGTCGGTCAAGTCGCACTGAATCTTTTGATGTTCGAACCCATTAGAATCGTCTTATTGAGACGATTCTAATGGGCTCCAACATCATAAGATTCAATAATAACAAATGTTTCGTTAAGAATGTCCCCCTTTTCCACAGATTTTGCTTACAGTGAAGGCACTTTTTACGTTGGTCGCTTAATAGAATTGGTCGCTTTTTAGACGTGGTCGCTCGAGCAATATCGACTGTATTTTGTCTAATTTAAAAATTAACCCCTCGTCGTTTGTTTGTTTATGTGTATGTTTGTTTGTTTAATTTGAGATATGTAAGAGAACTGAAAGGACTACGGGCACTAATAAAATGTGGACACGATTTGAAATAAAACCATACTGTTGTGATAAAAATATGGAGGGAAAAAGAGAAATCACTTTAACTTAAGCAATTTGTCATTTTCCACAATATTTTCGCAAATGATAAATCCCAGAAACATAACATTCTGATATAGTACAGAAATTGGACAATGCAAACTGGTGCAAACGCAAGAATCGGAAGAAATAAACATAGCTACCAACGATAAGATGTCGTTTCAAAACTGAGCTCGTGAATCCATATATGAATTCGCGGCTTATAGCACAAAAATTTACCTATATTTAAGTTTTGATTGACCCTTGAAAGAATGATTTTTATAAGCTACCGTTTGAAACGCGACCTCAACTGAAAACAACGCGTGTTTTTTTTTTTTTTTTTTATTTATTTATTATTATTATTATTTATGTGTTGTTTTTTTTGTTGTTTTTTTTTTTTTGTTTGTTTTTAATTTGCATTTTAAGGAGTTCCCAGGTGGTTTGTTTTCTGCGTTATATATCATATTTGAAAACTGCATATCAAAGAAAATATTGAGAAACATAAAGTTATTTCATATCCGGAAATTAAAGGGTTAAAAGGGTAAAATGAGCGGTTACGGTATATTTTCACGCTTATATCAATATTTATGATTGCCGTCTGCTATATAATATTTTGTCGTCTGTATAAAGACAGTGTTAAGAGGCTTAAAAGGACACTGCGTATCCGGTTGTCAACACCGCCCTCTGTTACGGTGAACAATATCGACCAAAAACCGTCTGAAGTATTGATCGTTATTCTACGGAATAGACCTCGGGAATAATAAGGGCACAGCCATGAATGCGCGAAGTCTCTCTCGTATGTTGAAATGACGTCATGAACATTAAGATGACGTTGCGAAAGCATAAAATCAACGGAAGGTTAAATTTGGCATGTAATAATTTGATAACAAAACGCAGTGTTTTACTGCGTTTTATTAGCAAGTTATAACATGCCAAATAGATCACCGTAATCGATCGGAAAGCATTGAAAAAAAAGTTTTTCGAGCGCATTGACCAAAGTTCCGCCAGAAGCCGATTGACCCAGGAAATTACCCCCAAATTACTACGCGCATGTCCAATGTACTTTCCAGTTTACGGAAAATTCCGTGCTATATTCCGGGGCATTGCTATACGAGACTTGTATCGCCTGGGCGAATTTTCAGTAAATCGTTTTTTGTTAAAAAGTTGTAAGAAATAGATTAAATTGAATTATATCAGATACCAATATAACTTCGTACTTCCAGCTATAGTCGGCCATCGACGATTAATATATTGAACGAGCAATATTGTCTATGGTGGACTCTTTTGGTCGGAATGCTGCTTTATTTCGTGAGCAATTAAATGCGCGCTAATATTGTTATCGCATATTTCTAGGCTCCTTTGTCCGTTTGACTGAAAAAAATAGTTTTGCTTTCATACGATTTTAAATTCTTAACTTTTCTTATGTGCGTGTGCCATTTGCTCAATATTTCCTCTCCATATCGCAAACAGGATACAAAGCGTAACCATATCTTAGTTAACGTAGTACAATCGCATTAGACGAATTTTGAAGATTTAGAACAGCGTAGTTTAATCTCACGATATCGGATAAATTTAACGCAGTTTATTCAGATTGAGAACAAAATGCGCACCCATCGGCCTAGTTAATGCTTTTGTTTTGATTTGAATTGGGGTTTTACGTCGCTTTCAACAATCTCTCAGATATATCGCGACGACTGGAGCACCTAACGATGGATTCCTGGTATTTCTCACACCAGTACTACCACCACATCCCTTTCCTAGCCTCCAGTTGCTATTCCACATAGGTTTACGATTATCTACCCATTGGTGGAAGACAAACCTAGTTAATGCAAATTTTAAGAGAGTGTGTGTGTATTTCCGTTTATTTATCGTCGCTGCCGTAGCACATGCCCATATGAGCGACGCCCCCAGAAGACGGCTAGTTATTACGGGGGATAGTACAAGGATACATGACGAAACTACTGCTGAGATACGCCATGGTTCTTTAACGTGATCGGTGTAAAGCACCGTCTCACGGGGCCTCGGTTTGACGTCTCATCCGAAAGACAATTAGTTTTGTTAGTGTACTAGCCCGGGAATCGAACTCACATCGTGGTGGCTAGAGCACCAAACAATATATTCCTATTTCCCGCACCAGTACTACTATTACACCCTTTGCTATAGCCTACAGCTGCTGTCCCATTTTGGTTTACATAGGTTAAACTACACATGTCGGTAAGGATAAGCGCCGCTGTCGAAGATCGAACCAAAAACTCCTCATGGTTGAAGATAGGGAGTCGGATGCGCTACCGACTGCGCTATCGTGGTGGTAGTGATGCGAGTCTCATTACGCGCAAAACATAAGCAATTACTCTATCTAGATTTCCGCTAACCCCTGAAACAAATGACACTTTTTGGGGGAGAGGAGGACTTATTCATAGTTTTTTTTCGCACTTTTCTATAATATCTAGCCCTTCGTTCAGAATGCAAAAACGTTTGCGAACGTTTTGAAATGATATCCCGCTTTGCACGTACACATACGTGCAAAGCGAGGCATCACTTCAAAAACGTTTCGCCAACGTTTTCATGCCGAGCACAATTCATTTTTCAAATCACAAGTAGATAGATAGAAAAAACAAAATACATGAAAATAAGGAATAAAATTACCTGCAAATTTGAATCTTGTAAAGTTTCTTTTCGCTTCTTAAGTCTCAATTTCGAGTCGGCGGGCATTTCAAGAATACCACAAAGCATAAACGTTTTAAGACTAACACCATTATGTCTTATAGAACGCTTCCAATCCTTGGCCGATCCACGTCCGCTCCTTTTCTGAAACGCATTCGGAGTCAACCAATCCGAGTCATGTAATATACATTCATTTTTACTGCCCCCAATCAGTTTCGACAAATACAAGACGGCTTTATTAGGACCACATTCAACATCCAAACACATTTCGCCGTCAACAGTTCTGGTCAACATTTCAAAAGTTTCTGTATTTTCCTTTCCATTTTTATCCATTTTAATCCCTTTCATGTTTCTAACGGTTTATACATTCACCGTTAAACCCACCTACTCCACGCAAAATACCGTATCTGTTTAAACCACACGCGTATCAATTTTAATCCTTTAACTTTGCCCGATCGAGGACAATCCAACAATAGAAAAAAGATTTAACGATCTATCAAGCACAATAAAGATAATGTTTGTAAAAAAAACTTCTATTTTTCAAAATATGCGCATTTCTGCGTGATATTTATTTTCATGTTCTGCGAAATATTAGGCGAAGTCAGTTGTCAAGTGAGCAAGAAAAACTGTCCAATATTGTAAGGGGTTTAAACGCCCTTTATCGCAGTACGCTTCCGCATTTAAAATCGGATTTTCGCCGTACAGCGGTTATAGCCGTGGCCGATAAGTTAGTCCCGTCTGACGTAGTTTGTGTATCACGTGTCCTCATGTATATTGTACAGTACGGGAAATAGCAAATATAACTAGCGTGGTGTATAGAAACATAGCGTCTGTGTTATTCTAAAACCTCTTAACTACAGCTTTGATCAAGCTGTAGTTACGAGGATTTAGAATAACATCGACGATAGAAAGGGGATCGGACACACAAAAATATCGCAAATCGTTGTTCGGCGACCTTGATATTAAGATGTATATGTTGGTTTAGAAAACGTAAAATAACAGTAATTGACATTTATAATGTTTCAAACGTCAACGACTTTTTCATTTCAATTCAATATAATATACATATTAGGTATGAAATCTCCCTGCACCGTACTCTGTAATCATAATGGCACTTATCATAAAAATTTATACCCATCTGATATATACCTTTTGATAAGTTCTGTCTTTTATGTTTATTGTATGTATGTTTTTGGTGACAATCCTATAACTGGATTTTAAAACCAATAAAGAAATTTGAATTTGAATTTGAATTTAAAAGAACTTTATCATTTTTTTTTGTTTGAAGTCGGTGTCCGACAGGGTGAAAATCTGTCACATATCACGATATTTTTTTTAAATTCTTTTTTCATGTCGCCGTCATAGCGCAGTTGGAAGCATGTCGGACTGTCAAATTATAGGTCCCGGGTGCGATCCCCGATGTCGGCACTCATTCTTTCCGTTTATTAGTCTTCAACCGTGAAATTGGTCGATAACCGAGACCTACGTTAATAGTAGCTAGAGGCCAGAAAGTTGTGTAATGGTACTACGGGTGTGAGAAATACTAGGAATCCATTATTAGGTACTCCGACCGAGAGATATAACTGAAATATTGTTGAAAGCGGCGTAAAACCCCATTCAAACAAAACATTGGGGTTTTTTTTGTTTGCTTTTTTTCATCAAGACACTTTCATTATGGCTCGCCGTTTCCGCTACTACGTTTGTTCTTTATATAAAACTTCTCGGTATTGTTAGCACGCAATATCGAATGAGAGGACCTATAAACCACGCGATATGTAGTTTTACCCTTTCATCAACCGAATTAACACTTATACTGCTAGATTTAAATTCTGTTCAAACAAAAAATTCATCTTTTATGCTTATTATCCTGTTTTGATCAAGTTTTCGCCCACGATAATGAAGTAGAAAAGAGATGGCATAGGTCAAGATTACAAGGGCATTACTTCCATTACGCAATTTACGCAAGAAATAATCCTTTGTTGAAAAATATCGTTGATGAATGTTCATAGCATGGCATCTATAGATTATTCAAGCTGTAGTTACGATGTCTTGATTATACACCAACGCTTAAACCAGAAAGGGGAGCGGACGGGGGCCATTCATCTTTTGTCACAGTTCTCATATCGCCTTTATCCTATTATTATATTCTTTGCCATCCCCTCTGTGTGCGTATAAATGTCCAAGTGCTAGATACGCCTATGAAGATTGCAGGTTTATGTCGGAGAATCTTAGTCTGTACTGTCTGTCAGAGCTTTAAAATGGCAAGAATATGTCGTGAACGACATGAAATGTGTTAAATGTTACACGTGATATTTAAATGTTAACTTACAGAATAAAGATTTGAAATTAATAAAATTGGCACCTCTAATACAGAACCACTTTCAATAAGCGATCGTTATCAAAAATAATATTACTGAAAAACAATTCTTCAAAATTTGGCGCTTTTTTGCAAAAAATACTGAATCCTATACTGTTTATAAAGGTAATAACCGTCTCATCGAGCCTTTTTTTAAACATAGGATTAAAGGAAAATCTTTGTAAAATATTATATATCTGACGTTAATGCTGTCCAATTCGAGTTCGCATAGACGGCGACCTACTGAATTAATTTTGAAATAAATCACCATCGACGTAGAGTATCCTATTCAAAATTTGATAATGACTTCTAGAAAGATAGCGTTCGTCTCTTACATTACGTGATTTGTTTGGGGTTGAAAGCCGTTTTCACAAATATTGCAGCGATATCAAACGGCTGGTGCACCTATTAATAGCTTCCGGTTTTTTCTCAAACCAGTACATCCACGACATCCGATCCACCAGCTGTCCATACTACTAAGGCCATCTTGGCTAGCCAAGGGTGATGCCCACTACTTGTTGTATTCTTTTCTATTAAGCCTCCGTCATGGCGCAGTTGGTAGCGCGTCGGACTGTCAATCTAGAGGTCCCGGATTCGATCCCCGACGGCGGCACTCATTCTTCCCGACTATTTGTCTCTCACCAATGCGTTGATAATCGTTAATCTATGTGAAATAGCAGCTGGAGGCTTGGAAAGGATGTGATGGTTGTACTGGTAAGAGAAATACCAGGATTCCATTGTTAGGTGCTCCAGCCGCCGCGATATAACTGAAAAAAATGTTGAAAGCGGCATTAAACTCCATTCAATCAATAAATCAATCTTTTCTTTTGAATAGAACACGTAGTAAGCATCATCCTTGGCTAGCCAAGATTGATTGATTGATTGATTTCATGGACTTTCACTCCGTTTTGTTTTCAAATTATAGTATGTTCAATTTTTACCCTTTAATGATTTTTTTTCACATCAATATCTTCAATAATGTTGTGAAGTCATATAAACCCACGTTCGATTTAACGCGCTTTCATTGCTGCGTCTTTATTATTCCTGAGGTCTTTTGCGTAGAACCGCTGAGGGTTCCCGATTGGTAACCCATGGATCCGTAGCTGCAGAGGGCAACTCTGGATCGGTTGATTCCAATCTCATCGTTACCGCTTCTGAATGCTTGCTAGAACTCTTAAAGACCAGTTTTGGACACGAAGTCAATTTTAATATAATTGTCATCGTAGGCAATCACACAGTAAAAAAAAGGCAACATGCTTTTTATAACGCTCTTTATTTCCCCCGCATTCGATTGCGCTCCAAAAATATTTCCCAGTATTGACGATAAACATTTGAATAATGAGTTTTTCTAGAGGAAAGAGCATGCGAGTGCTTCGCTATCCTCTATTCGGAATGACAATGCGCTATCGAACGTTTAAAAAATGGTGCCCCACAATGCACATTCACTTTCGTAAAAACACAGCTTTATACCAAGAAGATTAAAAGCTTGCTACTGTTATCCTGAGTAGCTCTTTGCAAGATGTATTTAGAAATAAGCTAGATTAACGACAAGATTAAAAAATGGCAACTTTAAACGCCCACAATCTATTTATATTTTTACCCGACGCGGCTAGTTAAAGATAGATTTGTTTAGTCAAGAGGAAAGGGATCAGCTTTCTTCAACCCTTGTTGCTTTTAATATCTTTCGACCAATATATTAAACAAAGCAATTAAGGTAGCAATGGACACATGGCGTCATATTTTTCCACCCAATGAATTTTTTTCTTGTTCACATATGTTGTAGATTAACATTGTCTAGTCATTATATCAAAAGTTGAAGGTACCTTTCCATGCTCGTTTTCATGCTAGAGTTATCTGCCCCTGAGTGGTATTGGCCATTTTTTAGTAAAACGTTTATATTCGTTTTAGGTCTATTATAAACTAAGTACTAGCTTATAGCTATAAAACAAATACATTTTGATAGACCTTATACATGTACACAATGGCTGTTGCCAAGAAAATTTCTCTTTGATCAATTGCATTTGCACAATTTGCCTTCATAAGTTAAAAATGCACTATTTTTTTGTAATTTTACAGGGTAAAAATGCCACAAAAATCTATTTTTTGAAGAAATTACCCAATGAATTTTTCTTGTTTTCCGATATGTTTAAACCCCATATTTTTCCTTTATTTGGTAAAAAATTCAGCATACCTTTCCATGCAAATAAGAAAGTTTTTCGTTATTTTACAGTGACCCCTCCTAGTTGAATGATGCTTGTAAGACGTTTTTATTGTTAAATTCAATGATTCAGTCATTCATTTGATATCAAATATTGAAAAGAAGCTAAGTTATGAAATTTTACCATCATTATTCTACGTTATTTCCATAAGCAGAATCTAATGAAAACCGGTCTTTTTAAACAACGTGCAAAAAGAGCCGTAAAATAAACGAAAACCCACTTCCGGTTTATAGAGTCGGGAGGCGGCTGTCCATTGCCACCTTAAATGATCAAATAAGCCAACTTCGTATGGATGTTTTTGAAGTCAGCTAAGATACTTATTTTCTTTGAATTTCATCATTCTATCTTTTTTGTTTTAAATATGTGGCCCGTCACGCGAAAAGGCGCTAACTGGAACTCTGAAAGATAAATGTTTGAAAAAGAGATTGGGTCCAGCATTGGTCAACAAGAGGTCGCAATTCAAAAATTCTTTCACAAGAAGGTAGATTCAGAAAAAGGGATATATGTGCGAAAAGTTTCGATCCTTGTCAGTCTGCGCTATACGCGCAGTCTGACTAGGATAGACACTTTACGCACTACCCAGATGGTTCCTTTTCGTGTGACGCGTCTCATATGTTTGTGACTGATTAAGCTGAAACACACACCTCATATTCGAAAGTAGTCGGAAAGGATGAGTGCCGCCGTCGGGGTTGGAACCCGGGACCTTTTGAATTGAAGTCCGACGCGCTACCATTGCGCTATGACGGCGGAGACTATTGCTAATATTCCTAGAAGAATCAGATGAATTCAAAAGTTTTTATTACTTTACTTTTTTCTTTTAACGCAGGAAAAGTTTAAGAAAAAAATCTATTTTCAAATTAAAAATGACAAAGAATAAGTGCATCAAGTCTTCAAGCACTTCCAACTTTTCGAGATTTTTTATTCAGCATGAGAAGGATTAAAAATATTTCAATATCATGATCGGTCTGTTTCAAAGTAGCGCAGTCTAACTGTAATCGAAATGTACCAGTTTCGTCCCCTTTTCTTGCAAACGGTCACGTATTTATTTTCCGTCTCTGCTCCACAGAAAAAATCGGTCGATCTACAAACGTAGTTAATCGTGATTCATCCTGGCGTATTATTGCCGAGTAGTTGGCTTCAAAAAGCTGGGTTCTTTCAAATCTACAACATTTTGCCGTTTCGTTTTCTCAATTCAGCGCAATACTTAAATCGGTCTGGCGAAAAAAGGGTCAGCTGTGTAGATGTTTGAAAAAGAAATTGGGAATAGTACAGGTCAATCTGTGACGTATTTCAAAAAAAAAAATCTTATAATAAAAGGTACAATGATCAAAATGGATTCAGAAAATCAGCAAGGTGTGAACAGTTTCGAAACTAGCCAGTCTGCGCAGTCTGACTAGGATCGACACTTTACGCTTTTTGTAGTTTCCTTCCTCTTGAATGGGAAGACATGTTAAAATGAACGTTTTTATATATCTTCAATTGATAAAATTTCAAGTTCCTGTGAAAAAAAAGACAGTCCTTTAATAGCATACTACAACCACAAGTTCGGCGATGTAAAGTTTTTAAAAGTGTTTCCCCAGTCTTGATCATTATCAATGTCGTCAGCCCCATTAGCTCATTCGGTAGAGCACCTGACTTTGACGTTGGATATTGCGGGTATGATTCCCGGGCTGGCACACTAACAATCTAATTGTCTTTAGGATGAGACGTTAAGGTTGTTGACCCGTAATAGTTCCGCAACGTTTCGGAAGTAATGCACTTTAACAGTAATAACCGAGGTTTCCTAATGATTTTCATTATGAAACCTCGGTCAACATTGTGAAAGATCATGAGTTTCGAAATGTTGTGGAACTATTACGGTTCCACTACCTTAAACCGAGGTTCCATGTGACGATGCTTTACACAGAGCAAGTTGAAGAACCATGGCGGATCTCAGTGGTAGTTTCGTAATGCCATTTCAAGGGCGTAACTCCCATTACGCAATTTAAGCAAGTGCGTAAAAGAAATTATCATCTTTTAAAAAATATCGTTGATGAATGATCATAACATCGAATCTACAGCTTATTCAGGCTGTAGTTACGATGTTTTGATTATTCACCAACGCTCAAATCATAAAAAAGGGGCGGGCGAAGACACTCATCTTTTGTCTCAGTCCACATATTGCCTTTATCCGATATATTCTTTGGTTGTCGCCTTCTGAGTGCGTATAAATTTCAAAGTCCTAGATACGCCTATGATTGTACTACCCGCGTAACAACTAACCGTTTTTTTGGGCGTCCCTCACTATACGATAGCGAGGATAACTAATCGAATAACACACATCGATCTTATCAGTTCAATATTGTTGTGTAATAGCAATTTCTTTCGTTTTTGACTCGTTTGCGTAGATAAGATAATTCTCTAGACTCTACGGACTTTTGAACGCGACAGTATTGAACAAAATTAGGCCGCAGACAAAATTGATCTATTTATTGAACCGCCGTAGGTAATCTATAAAACAGGCGGGAATATTTCGCGCGTCACTTCCTTCATTAATTCATCCTTGTAATATCGACATTACAAAAACGTGTAAAATAAAATATAGAGATTTTTTCCTCAATGTATTGCAAAAAATTTATTTCAGCTGCATTCAACGTTATAAACAAAAATAAACAAAGTAAACATATTAAGAAAAATACTGCAAGCTCACAGTTGTTTTTTAAGCTGCGTCGGCTTGTCCCACCCGGGGTAACCCGATGCAGGGAAATCGGGGGATACCAGAAATTGGAGGTAAACAAAGAAAGACAGATGTAACACAAGTCTGTTTTTTTAACAATTTTTCATTAAAAAACAAAACAATCAGGATGCTGCAAAGTTTCAAACATTGAGTCAAGTAATCAAACGACGTAATTATGATAAGAGATGAAAGATGTCATTTATGTTTAAATGAAAAGATTGAATTTAATTAAGAGAGTCGTGATAAATTTAATTCAAACAACACAATATGCTTAAAATCATTGACAAATCATGCATGAATTTCAAAGACTTAAACTGCATTAAAAATATACGGTATATTCTCAAAGAAAATGTTTTTTTACTCTTAAATATGTAGAAAAATATAAATGTTTGGAGGAAATCGAAATGGGAAGTGTCACATTTTATGATACTGGGTACTATGAGGCAGGGTGTTGGAAGTTAAGAGTAAGTCGATTTAATGATAGTGGTGAACTTAGACGACAATCGTGTTGCAGTCATTTTATATCGTACATCTTTTAAGCTTGAACAACTAGTTACATGGTAAAATTGACATTTATTTCAATCAAAACCATTCTAAATCGCTCACACAGCACTCCACTCATTCATTCCAAACATTCACTCAAAAGCATTCAAAAACGCTCCAAAATCAATAAAAAGATAAGATCAACATCTCTGTTCAAAATAAATTAAGCTAGAGTAAAAATGCTATTTCGCTAGCATAATTGAAATTAAATGCGTCGCTGGTTCTTCAGAAGATATGAAGCTATTTATAGAACTTATATGCATGTCATCCTGAACAAAATTAGCGATATTGGAGGAATACCCCCCTTATATTTCACTGAAAAGCCATTCATCCTACTGATTCAATTTCATTCCAAAATTATTCACCTTTTCAATTTGACGATGCTGCTAACTTTACGACTTAGTTATAAAGATATTTTGTATGGCAATTTAAGTTACTTTTTTTCCTAATCATTTGTATGTACTAAGCATATTTTTGATACAAATGTTCGCATTTTAATGGGTCACAGAACAAGTTTCCGTTTAGATCCAGCCCATTAATTTTTGAGTAAGATACGGATGTAGGACTTATGAAATTTATTATTCGGGCGGTAGGGGACTTTGTGTTGCCAGAGAATAGTGCTCCGTGTAAAGCAACAAATACACCACAATGCAATTGACAATAAAATTTAATCAAAATATTGATCAATGTTGAATGGCGTCAATACATGATAAATCATGATTTATCAATTCGACAGTATTTTTGTAAGTAAACTTTATTTAAATCTTATTCAAAATTATTGTCAATAGTATTGCCAAATAAAATTAATCATTTAGGGGCATCTTCATATAATTATTTTTATCCGCGACAAAAGGTAACAGCCAAGTAGCATCATTTTGTCTCGGTTCGTCTGTACGTCTATTCATTTTAAAACATCCCCTTTCATTTATGTACGGATTTTCATGAAACTTTCACAGAATGTTTCTGATGATGTGGCATCAGAGAAAAGAGACCTTTGTGTGATTTTTTTAATACATCACCTTCGTCAGTTATTTATGGATTTGCGTTAAAACTGTCAAAGAATGTTTGATATCGTTTGGCTAGGTGCATGTTATCACAGTTTGTCAGCATGTGAGGATAAATGGGGGTATAAATGTTAATAACTTGTTTGCTCAACCCCTTCTACATTTATGGATGGATTTGCGTTAAACCTTGAACGGAATGTCATATGGTCATGTGCACATTATCGCGCTTTTGTAATATTATGCCGCGTCATGAAAAAAACTGGCCAATAGATAATTTAGTTTACGCAACTGTCTGATTTTTCTGGGTGGATTTAAATGAAACTTTCACAGTATGTTCCTGATTATTTAACCATGAAGTACTATTGTACTCTGATAATATTTTGACGTGAATAAAAAATCGCCTCAGTCGTAAAGAAAGGGCAATTATTTACAATCGGCGAACTTCACATTAAAAATATTCAATCATATTGAAAACTAATCCAATGCACTTAAGAAGAGGCAAGATCTATTTTCCTTTAAAACTAAAGATAAGGAGTAGTTATCCAGCTTCAAAATGTTTTATCCTTCATTCAGAGAACATTCAAGTTTTGACTACATTGACTGGAACATGAAGCGTCTTATCTATTGCTAATTGAACATTGCAAATTGTACATAAGGTTAGATAGAACACCACTCCTCTATTCCGGAAGGGCAACTGCTCATTCATTAACATTATAAGACCTATAAAGACGGTTACGAAAAACACACGGAAAAGATGGTGATAAGGACATAAACGGCTGAGATTTATCTTCAATAAAGAAGAGGCAAAATGCCTTCTATGGACATCGAGGCTTGACCAATCTCGAGACCCTGAGATCTCCAATGCGATTTCTAACAATATTTCGGCTAACTGATTGTCCATATTCCACAGTGAGAATTTTCCCAGACACCTTGTTATCACATACCAATTACGTCATTGACGTTATCCGATGAAGTTTCCGTGCCGTACAGGCGTCACAAGCGGCCCACCTTGACCTAACCTACCGGATTATCTATTGCTTGCGTGTCTAAGATGCAATAATTTAAGAAGTGTGAGCACAATCCAATTTCATGTTGAAAAACGTTTTTCTGGGATTGATCCCATTTCAAGAGGCGATGACAATAATCCTTAAGCAAACTTTGCAACAAAACATCTCGGATCTTTTTTAATCATCTTGCGTGAAACACTTTCATATCGAATTTTCAAGACACATATGTTATTTCGTTTCGTAAAAATAATGTATGGAAGAAGCACGGAATGTTCCGAAACCTAGTAATCCCTAATAACGTTAAGGCTTTGGAAATTCACGTTATCGAAATATTTTCATTTTGACACGAGTAAATAGTGTTTTATTAAAGCTGGCCTATAGTTCCTTGGTGTAAAATGCCTACAAGAAAAGACATGCAAATTTTTCACTGAGGCGTTTTTTCTTCATGTCACTATAGTATAACTAAAATATGTAACACAGCCCATTTTATATCATTTATTACTGTAATCCAATGAATACAAAAAAGATGAAATGTAATATAAGTATTTATATCACGTGTAACATACCTTTAACATACATTAGTAGGCCTAGCTACTCTGCCTTAAATATAATACCGAACGGCGAATGCAACATAACGAAAAAAGGTATAAAGTGATTAAAGTCACTAAATGTAGGTCTTCTCTATACTTTGCAAAATACTTCGATCTCTTCTTCCGTACCAGAAATTTCAACAACCTCTTTTTCTATACTCTTTTTTGCCGATTTCGACGCATGCTAGATACACAATGGTGTAGTGAAATAGATACAATACAAAACATTCAACAGTCTTCCGCGTCATAGCAAGGTACTGGATGTCCAGCCTTAAAAACAGACAAGTTGGCTATGAAGAACAGAACAGTTCATCATCCGTGAACTTCGCACAGTCTATACAAAATGATAGAATAGTCTACATAAATCTATGCATTAAATACAATTTCACTGAACGTTTATGTATCATTTGACGTGCTCGCTAGAACTGATTTAATCCTGTATTCTTTTCCCTCCACGAACTGCAGGCTGCCGTCATAGCGCAGTTGGAAGCGTGCCGGACTGTCAATCTAGAGGTCCCGGGTTCGATTCCCGACGGCGGCACTCATTCCTTCCGACTCTTTGTCTCCCACCATTGGGTCGATAATCGTAGACCTATGCAGGATAGCTGCTGGAAACTAGGAAAGGATGTAGTGGTAGAACTGGCGTTAAAAATACCAGGAATCCATTGTTAGGTGCTCCAGTCGCCGAGATATAACTGAAAATATGTTTAAAAGCGGCGTAAACGCCCACTCAAACAAACAATTCCACGACCTACAAGTGCACTCTGGTTGGTTTTTACTAAAACAACTTCATAACAATTGACCTTTAGCTGAGGCGTAGCAAGAAGACAGCCTTTTCTGCTGTAGCCTACTGTCGTAACGCAGAAGATTAAATTTCCATAGACTGAGGCGCGCTGGATACGAAAACAATTAAATAAATTTAGCTAATAAATGTTATCATTTATGCATTATTATTACAATTTCTCATATCATATAAAAGACGGTCTGTCTTATACATTTTAAAAAATGCAAGCATGTATAGCAATAACGACTTTTCTCAACCATATCTGCCTTCACAACGAGAAATGAGCCTGTGCGTGACATTTCCAACAATTTGAAATGTTGGTTAGGTTCAAGCATAGAGAGGCATAGACAGTCACAAACTCTTAAATTAAAGCTATCTCGTGATCTACAGATACGTTAAGACCTTATCTATCTACAAAGCACTAGTGAAGACTGGTCAGGCTGTGCAGATGCAAA
This sequence comes from Fragum whitleyi, assembly GCA_948146395.1. Classification (NCBI taxonomy): domain Eukaryota; kingdom Metazoa; phylum Mollusca; class Bivalvia; order Cardiida; family Cardiidae; genus Fragum; species Fragum whitleyi. The sequence goes on along the minus strand of OX411545.1, from coordinate 90,891,213 downwards.
GGCTGGCCAGAGTCTTTGCTTTGGGCATATTTGAAATAGGTGGACATCTTATTCTCAGGCTCAAATAAGTCGGCATTCCATTGTTCGGCCGAAATACCAAACTGCTAGTTTTACGCTGCACTTTCGCTACTTTTTGTCAAAAAGTGGCCACTTATCTCACCTGATTGCACCTATTGCAAAGAAATATTACTTAAATTACCCAAAACCAAGATTTGTTCAATGAACTTTCTCCTAATTTGTTGTAAGTGGTAGAAATAATGCAATAGTTCTAACCCAATGCACGTTAAAAGATTCTTCAAATCTTTATTACTTCGTCATCTACACCTTCCTCCACCTAATCAGCAATTCAAATTTACTAAATATTCGAGTTCCCAGTATCAATCCTCTAAACTCTACGCATCATTTATTGAAGTAACTCTTAATTCTTAGTATCCGAAAGAAACCATACATTGAGACGTTATTCACGCAAAAACAAGTGTTACTTTCACGCACCAGTCAAAAAGGACAGCGCATAATGACGAAAAATGACCAAATTTTATAACTGATCTGTCGGTGTATCAGAAATGTTCTAAATATGGGCAAAACTTGACTGCAAAATGACATCTTCATGCTAGAAATACGCAATTTCAACTTTTAAGATATGGCACACTGTTTATTTGCTTAAGAATGACTATAAAGTGATGACATACCGTTACTTAGCTACAGAGGACAACCGTCTAAAGAAGTAAACACATCCGATCATGCCTTTGAATGGAATAATCAATAAAGAAATGCAGACCTGTTTTGCATCTGTCTTTCTTTGTTTACCTCCAATTTCTGGTATCCTCCTATTTCCATGCATCGGGTTACCCCGGGTGTGCCCTGTGTGCAGGATGTGACAACGTTTGTAAACTTTTATCATGGTACCCCGCCTTGCACCTTTGATGAACTATTTTATTTGGGGACGTTTCTACGCCACCCAGTGTTAGTACTACGTGAGAACAATCCTGTCAGTTGTTAAAAGCTTTTCAAAAAAGTAGTACCGGCTTTGGTTCAATTTTCTTCTTTACAAGACTTACCTCCGCTCTACAACTGTGTATTTTGAAAATGGCACTATTCAAGAATTCTATACAATTAGAATATTAATCAAAGATATCTATTCAATGCGAAATCATCTGCCAATCATAGACCACGCGATTTTTTGTTTCGCGCAAGAATGCTATTTATAGACAAGGCGGTGGTTCACCTTTTGGATTTTCCCGTGTCGTAAAGGGGATAAAAACTAGGTGGCTGAACTGGTAGTCCGCAGTTACATACTCGGATTTTAAGAAGATCTCTCGCTAATACAGAACTTCTTGGGCCTAGATCACCCCGGTGAACAATCCAGAACATTTCCAGGAATTTTGCTGTTTTAGGGTTTGTGATAAGAAGGTCATAAATCGCCTGTATTACTATAGCGAGTTAGGACACTCTGATCACGAACACATAAAAGTCAACTTTTGACTCTCTCCGTGGTTTTAATATAATTACTACGAAAGGAACCTAAAATATAAGTCATTTGCTCTCAGTCTTCCAATAATAAATTGGACATTTTAATACATGTATCTTTCTAGAATTTATTAAACTACGTCGTCTGCTATCGACATGTACATGTATTGTATAGCCGGTAGCCTACTCCTCCTAACTCGAATTACCGTATAACCTGTGTTTACGCGGAAGGGGGACATTGGCTCTTTCAAAGTTTTTGTAGGGGGTGATCAATTCTGTTCTTTAAAATAACTGAATGAAAAAAAATAAAGTCTTCAGGTCTATGTTGAGGGGTTCTCCGCTTATAATTCGGGTAGACAATATGTCTTTTTTTGTTAACTTATATATCGTTACGTCGTCTAATACAAACAATCGTCTTATCGTTTATTTAGGCGACTCAAGTTCTACTGAGATAAGGGCATATTTCTGCCGATCTAAATACCGTTGCGGGGGCTGTGAGGGATATTAATTCGCACGACGCGCGGTCTACGTTTCGCTTCTCTTTGTTATTTACACTTCGGTTTGTTTTCTTCTCTCTTTTAGTGCATGGGTAACGGAAAACGATCGCATTCGCATAGAAATCTCCTGTCGTGGATATTAAAGAGCAATAACTTTCAAGATGGTACACCCCAAGGGGAAATACTCAGTGCCTTTCTCGGGAGGTTTTGCGTTTTACTGGGACGGGAAAGAAATGACATTAGATACCTTACGTGATGTACGGAGTTACGACATTGATTCTCCGAACAACTTCAAACAATAAAGAGCCATTTTTGGGCATGCGTACATTGACTACATCTAAAAATTTGATGTATTTTCCATAGCATTAGACCTGCCTATAGCGGTCCCGCGGATAGCAGATTTCTCATCAACCGTTCAACCCAATTTTAAAATATTTAGAACGCGGGCGCTATGCCTATTAACCTCTACTTCGTTAAAATGTGAGCCAATTTTATCCAACCGTCATGCAGTTGCTTGTTCTGTACAAAATGACCCTTTTCCACCATGTTTTAGCTTTACCGCTATAGCTATGGCTGTCTTATGTTGCTCAACTGCGGCTTGTGCTCAAAAATAGCTTCATTTTGATATACAATATACCTGGACATACTGCTTTTTCTAGGCTATTGAAGCGCCCTTAAAATTGGGTCTCTAACACTTTACATGAACCTTAAGACATAGAATATCAATGGCATCATAAACCTTTAAGCCGCAGCAGTATTTGTGAGATTTCATTTGTTCCTTATCAATATAGTTGTTTGGTGCTATTTGTGGATATATACATTAAAGTTACTAATCAATTACAAATTCTCATAAGCACACTCTTAGTTACTTGTAGATTTAGAGTCAATTTTATATTAAATGTAAAGTAAACAGCTCATGTGGATTAAAGAGGGTTGGATGCCCCTGATTATTATGTGATCCGCCATTCAAAAAGGAACGATCTGAGAATTGCGTAAAACATTTTTGAAAATGCGACATACTGGAACCGATCTATTTTTTTAAATTCTTTTTCGGGTGCTCCTTTTTTCTGCGTGACGGGTCGCACATATTTCATAAACAAAATAGACCTAAGGTGTCAATGTCACATTCCATTCGTATTTTGAACCATAAACATAGGCTTAACAAAAAGAAGTAAAAAAAATCTTTGTAATTCATATAAAGTTTGCATTAACATTGAAACTTGCAGATCTTGGGTCGAAACATTTTACATTTATCACATGTTTACATGGATAATTTCTATTCGTCTCGTTTTATTTTCACCACAATTCAACCAGAAACGTCCACCTCCAGTGCTTTCAGCGCTTTGATTATTATAAGCATTCGCGATGTCAAATTTTTAGGAGTTTCCGCCAGGTCACAATCACTCTAATTGTGCTCCTGCACAATTCAAAACCGGGAAAATGTAGAAAAATATCAACTAGCCCCGATCTCCCCTATTATTTTGAATAGAATGATTTTTTCGTACAAACGATTTTTTATTGTTGTTAAGTTTTTTCTTCTTCTTTTCTGATATTTGGTTGTAAGTGTAAGAGCTATGGATCTAAAAACTAAGGGATCATAGTTGCCCTAAATAGCTCACCTGAATGAACTGACTAAAATCGTTTAACATAGTTTTTGAAAATGATGCTGAATGGTCACTAAGCCAAACAATGCTGTTGCTTCAATACACCTAGACAATCCTTTTTTGCATTTCCGGTATATTTGGCAAACATGTGGCCTCTAGAGTGCATACGAGGTTTTTCTATGATTTGATTCCGTGTCCAAGTTTTTGACCAAAGTTGACAAAATTTTCATCTAATCCAGAATTGCACCAAGACAATCATTCTGACCATATTTCAAGTTGACCGAGCAAAGTGTGGTCTCCCGAGTGCATACAAGCTTTTTCTAAGATTTGAACCAATGACTTAGTTTAAGCCCAAAATTGACCCAACACAAACTCATATGAAATTTCACCAAGACAATTATTCTGACGAGGTTTCAGGAAGATCGGGTTAAAAATGTGGCCTCTAGAGTACATTAAATGTATTTCTAAGATTTGGCCCAATGACCTAGCGTTTGACCAAAATTGACCCAATTTCGAACTTTTCCAAGTTTTTATCATGCCAAATTTCAGGTTAATCGGGCAAAATGTGGTCTGTAGAGATCAAACGAGGTTTTTCAACAACATGGCCCCGTGACCAAGTTTTTGACCCTTGTTGAGCCAAATTCATACTTTTCCTAGATTTCATCAAGACAATCATTCTGACAGAATTTCAGGTTGGTCGAGCAAAAAATGTAGCCCCTACAGTTCATACAAGGTTTTTCTGTGATTCGACCCCCTCATCTAGTTTTTGGCCCCTGTTGACCTTTCAAACTCGTCCAAATTTGAACCAATGCAAACATTCTGACCATATTTCAGGTAGATGGCATACATGGCTTTTCTAACATTTGACTCCGTTACCTATTTTTTTACCTGAGTTGACCCAAATTCCAATTTGTTGCATATTTCATCAAGATAATAATTCTAACCAATTTTCAGATTGATTGGGAAAACATTGTGGCCCCTATAGTGCATACAATCATAATTTGATAAAGGTTTAGGTTGATTTGTTACTGTGACCTAGTTTTTTACCCAAGTTGACTCAATATCGAACTCGTCTGAGATTTCATCAAGAAATCATTCTTACCAAAAGTCAAATTGATCGGGCAAAAAATGTGGCATCTCAGAGAGTGCAATTTTATTCTGAGATCTAATCCCGTGACATAGTTTTTGACATAGTTGACGCAATTTCTATCTCATCCAAGATTTGATCAAGACAATCATTCTGACAAAAATTTAGCTTGATCGGACAAAAACTGTGTCCTATGGAGTGCATACAAGGTTTTTCTGACATGTGATCCCGTGACCTCGTGACCTTGTTTTTGATAGATTTTCACCCAATTTCGATGTCGCCGAAGATTTCTTCAAGATAATCATTCGGAAAAAATTTAGTTTGACCGGGCAAAATGTGGCTTCCTGAGTGCATACAAGGTTTTTCTAAGATTTGACAACGTGACCTAGTTTTATACCCAAGATAACCCAATTTCCAACTCATCCACGATTTGATCAAGAAAATCATTCTGGCCAAAGTTCAGGTTGATCGGACGAAACATGTGGCCTTAAGAGTGCCTTCAAGGTAAATGACGCACGACGAACAACGGACATCGACCTAACCACAATAGTTAACTCTGAGCACGAAGTGCTCATGTGAGCTTTAAAATTGAGCGGCATTCGATATTGACATATATTGATTGGAACACAGATGTCCTTCTGTCGATACAAATTTGCGTCTACCATGAACGCAAGAACGAAACATGTTTCTTTTGTCCTATGAGTTATCTGTAAACAGATTTCATTTTTAGAGGGTAAAGGATAAGAAATTGATATTAGGCAAACCATAACTAATCACTCACGAAATACGCACGAACGGAGTTTCGGGATTTCAAGTAAAAACAGATTAAGCGTCATTAACCGCCGGGATGCGAGAAAACGGTTCAAAATAACATATGAATATTAGCATTCCTGGTCGCTTGAAAAATAAAAGATTTTACGTCGCCGATTGCAACCTTTAAGTTTCACCTGTCCTGTGTTCAGGATAACAAAACGGTGCAAACGGTTTGCCAATTATACCCTGCTTTGCACATTCAATTACACGGAGTTTGATTTTCAAACAGTTTGACTGGCGAATATGTCCTTATATTTTCTATCGATACCATTCCGTATCCAGTATCGGAGGGGTAGCCTAGATGGGTCAGGTTACCAGTCTATCAGTTTGCACCGTTGTGGGCTATTGTCATGGCGCTTTGTCCGTGTTGCGACCGTCCGTCCGTCCGTGCGTCCAGACGTGAGAATTTTCCTAATAAATCTTCTCATCAGAAACTCCTGGAAGAATTTATACCAAACTTCATAGGAATGATCCTTTGGTGATCCTCCTTCAAATTTGTTCAAAGGTTTTTATCAAATAAAGATAAGGCTTTATTTGGCGTGACTAACTTCCATATATGGTAATATATGACTTTTCTCAAATTCTAACCGATGGATATCAACAAAATTTCACAGGAATGGTCCTTTATCAACCCTTTATCAGTCTACAAAAATATTGTTGTCAGATGAATAATATGTCTTTTATGGGATGAGGTCACGCCTGACGCACGACGGACATCTGGTAACCCCAAAAGCTCACCTTGGCGGTGCGTCTGTCGTGCGGCCGTGCGTGCGTGAACTTTTCTTTAAACATCTTCTCCTCGTTAACCGTTGGGCGGATTTTGATGAAACTTTATCAGAAATGTTCCTTGAGTGACCCTCTTCTAAAGTTGTTCAAGAAATTTGGATTGCCCCCCAAATATGGGCGTGGCAGGGCGGGGCTATATTCCACCATCAAAACTTTAAAAAATCTTCTCCTCCAAAAAATGGGCACCATTTCAATTAAATTTGGCATGAATGATTCATGAATGATACCCCTCTTCTTGAGTTTTTCAAATTATTTGGAATGACAACCAAATATGGCTGTGGCAAGGCGAAAGGGTACCATGTCGGTAGTGCACCAGCCCTGCGTTCGGGATGACAAAACGGTGCAATCAGTTTTTGAATTAAACCCCGCTTTGCACGTAAGTGCACGTGCAAATCGGGTTTAATTGGAAAACTGTAGCACTTTTTTGTCATCTTAACGCAGAGCTGAATAGCGCATGTTGACAAGATTTGAAATTCTCCCCTCTTGGTTAAATTTTCTGAATCTGAAATAATAACCCCCACCTCCCCATACAATTGTTGTCGAATTGCGAATTCTAGAGGACCTCTGCTGGGTCTAATAGGGGACTATTTTTTTTAAATGTTTACTCAACGGTTTTCTCAGACGTTCTCTTTTCGTCTGACATGTCACAAATATTTATTTTCTGGAGATCCCATATATTCCTTATTTATACGTCGTGTCACATATTTATAATTATGGGATAGTATGAAGGTGTCAAATAAAATTAATCCGCTCCTAAGATCTGTTCAGGATGACTGAACGATGGAAGCTGTTTTCCTTTTATTCCTCGCTTTGCACGTTGTACTCAAGTGCACGTGCAAAGCAGGGTATAAATAGCAAACAAGTTTTACCGTTTTGTCATCCTGAACGCGCGACTGGTTCTATACCTGAAATTCACGACTCGCCTTTGTAGAATACCGAGAGTTAAAGGTTGACTATCCCCATCATAGTTTACGTCTGCACATATTCCGAATTTCAAACATTTACCCTTTAATACAAACCATTTTAATTCTAAAAGCATTTCATTTTTGGAAATTTTCGAAACGGTTTCTTGTTGCATCACCGTTCCTTTACGAGCCAGTACGTCGAATCTCCGAACTTAAACCGGGTGGTGGTTTTAACAGTTTATGTGAACAAACTAAGTCCATCCCTAAGGAAAAGGTGTTGAAATTGGTATGACTCGTGTTTTTCTGGTATATATCTATATTAACATCAAATGAGAAACAAGTTCTCACAACTTAGATGAATCTCTTTCGATTCTGCTCTCTGGAAAGTTCTCCAGTACTCGTGCCGAATGTGTAGGCCATTGAAAGAACCAAGATCGATAGTCGCTCCCGGGAATAAAACTTAGGGTCAAGAACATTAGGGTCAAGAGACCGACACTCAATCTCTAGACCACAGACACCAAACAATCTGTTTCTAGGATGGTGGTAGATTACTAGAGGAAGATAATTTTGTTTTAGGTCCTTTGTCTTCATTCCTAGTCCTAGATATAACTAACAAAGACTTATTAAATTGCCTATATTGGCCCTCAAATAACATCGCTTCTTTTGAGTATTCAAAATTTCAAACACATCTTCCCTACGTTCAAGATGAAAATATTCGCGAAACGTTAGAGAAACGTTACCCCGCTTTGAACGTGTACTCACCGTCCAAAGCAGGGAAGCGTTTCAAACGTTTTACATCCTAAACACATGAAAATACTACGTGTAACCATATGTTGGTTACTCATTTTAATAAGTAAATCGGTTTGAATAAAAAGGCACATTGTACGATATTCATTTACTGCAAAAAAAGCTATACTAGGGGAGACAACAGGAGTTGTTTTTTGTAAATAAACAAGGGGTTGTCTCCAATTTACCGAGTTCATTGTAACGGAGACAAGGAGAGCAAAGAGTGAATTATAAAGAGGATCATTAATTCAGTAAAAGAACGAGTTATCCTTCATTGAATGAGCTACAAAAGCTACATTTGTGCTTGTGAATCTGTGTTCACCTTTACATATGGGCGTGGCATTTTCTTGCCCCCGGTCATCGACAGATCGGGGGTATATTGTTTTATCAGGGTCTGTCAGTTTATCTGTCTTTCTGCAAAAAAATATACAAAAAATATGCAAACTTACCATTCCCAAAATGTTCTTGAAATAATTATTAGCCCGTATATACTGAGCGACTTTAAAAACGCAATACTTAAAAACATCACTAAAATTCAAATATAAGTGTACAGAGTCGGACTAAAATAAACTCATTTTGTCACCTTAACAAGTTACCCTTTATCCAACATCAATAGCATTTTGAAACATTCTCTTGTGTTCCCAATACGGTGACATTTTTAAACATACCCTCGAAAGTTGAAATTTCTCCATAGCCCTACTGTTAGGACGACATTTTCTTTTCAAATGAAACAAAAGCCAAACAAATTTCAGAGTTTAGTTAAATGAATCAAGAGGTCAAACAAATCACCATTACTGCACCAATACTGCGTTTTAGCACGTTTTGTCCAAAGACGACACCAAAACGTCGTCTTTTTGACCAGAAATGACGTCACTGATATGCCTTTCCATTTCTTTTGTAGAACAAGAAAAGTTGTTCATGTGAACGCGGCCTTGGCAAACAAAGCCTGTTGACGCTTTTAACCCCTTAGCAGACATGTCGTTTAGAACTGGTATGACATTTTGAGCATGTTTACGGCATGAAGCTAACGTCATTTTAACACACAGACTCTTCTTGAACTTCTTACTGGTAAGGTCCTACCTTACAGATGTTCAAATATTGATGGAAAAAGTCAATATTTTTTAGTCTAATAGAAGTTAACGACGTTCCGATTCTAAGGAATAATTTCCCTTTTGAAATACTCGATTCAGAGTACAGTCTTTGCAAAGTGAGTGAGTTGATTTCATTTCTTTAAATCTTTTTTTTTTAATGTCTATTGTTAGTTACCTTCCACACATCTGATTTTTTAAATCAATCAACCATGAAAAGTGCAATGACAAAGAAAGAGTGCATAGTTGAATGCTATGCCAAAACTAACCAAAGCGTCAGATCAAATAAGGATTAAATCGATTCAACAGAGTATCTTCTTTATATGATTTTAACTAACTAGTTAAAACAAATCTACTTTTCCAAGCTCAAATTTAAAATTTACTTTGTTGCGTTTTTAAAGTCGCTCAGTATAATAATAATAATAATAATAATAAAATCTTTATTTAATGAAGGTAACACATTAAGAAATTAATCGAAAGACCAATTTCTTATTTTCAATATGGCCTTCAAACAACATCAATCCTGGAGCAAACATGCATGCATACATTATCCAAGTATTAACAAAATGGAACACCCTTTAAGGCGTTGAACCCGCAACGGCTCCGCAACATGTCGGAACCCATGATCCCTCACAATGCCGACCGAGGTTTCCAAATGGAAATTATTAGGATACCCCGTTCAACACTGCTCAAGCTCACCGTCTCCGAGACGACGCGAAACCATCACTGGGCCATTACCTTATAAATATGGTCTCTCTCTCTCTCTCCTCTGTCTGTCTGTCTCTCTCTCTCTTTCTGTCTCTCTCTCTCTCTCTCTCTCTCTCTCTTCATCTCCCTCTCTCTCTCCACTCTGTCTGTCTGTCTGTCTCTCTCTCTTTCTGTCTCTCTCTCTCTCTCTTTCCAAATTTTAAAATCTTTCATATCTACACAGCTTTACATACAAGGCAAAAATGCAAATGTAAACAACAATACATGAAATCAATATTCAGTTAAGGAATGAGCATTCAAGACATACACAAAAATAGTAAAACATTTTCAACCTGAAATATATTTGAATCAATGATAATTATTGTTCAAAGATGTTTAACAATATTAGAAATTATACAGTGGAATCAAACATAAGGTAATTCTTTAGTTTCCTTTTAAATTGAGATACATTTTTAATTGATCTTATGTCCAAAGGGACGGAATTCCAATATTGCATCCCAAGATATGAGAAAGTACGTTTGCGAAATTCTCTTTTTGGAATACGTTTACTTGAAATAGTTTTATTTGATTCCGATCTAAGAGTATAAAATTTATTTGTACAAGGATGTATGAAATGAGCCATATATGGTGGTGTTAGACCATGCATAGTTTTGTATACCATTAATATAGTGAAGTACTTGCATCGGTTTTTGATGGATAGCCATTTTAAGGCAAATAGATTATCTTTAGAACTCGTTTTTCTTGATTTATTCAAAACGATACGGGCAATTCGCTTTTGGAGCTTAGTAATTCTATCTGTAAATTTCAATGTAGAGCTACTCCATAGAACACAACCGTAATCAAAATAAGGAGCAATGTAAGAATTATAAAACAATTGTTTCATATCGCTAGTAAGATAATTGTTTATTCTCTTTAGTAAATATATTTTCGAAGAAACCTTTGAACAAACACTGTCGATATGCATTTTCCACGTTAAAGAATTGTCAATATACATGCCTAATACTTTTTGGGTACATACATTTTCTATTTCATTGTTTTGAATATAGAGTTTGAGTCTTGGTAAGTTATGAAGTATATAAGGACGTGACACTGCGGAAAATTTTTATTCCAACCATTCAAGAATAAACAATAACGACTTTTAACCAGTTCGTGTCTTTTTTTTTTTTTTTTTTTTTGACGAGAGTAGATAAAAAATTACGAAGACTTATGTTACAGAAATTTTGAATTAACACATTTTGAAATGAAAACTACTCTGCCATTAGATTGTGGCATTTTCTGTTTATCTTGTAAATTTGCATGCAATCCGACTAGTTGGTCATCTTAAGCAACCTTTCTTAAGCATACCTTTAACCCATTACCACACATTGACTCTTTTTGACTCCTCACAAGATACAGGCCTTAGAAAACATTGTGGAAAATGAAGAAATTGCTTGTGGCAAGCAATTTCTTCATTTTCTACAATGTTTTCTATCCAAAAATACCAAACAATCTTAAATTTTGTCCAATTGAAATTGTCGTCTGCAACATCTTTGAATTTGGACAAGTCTTAAATTTGTCATTTGGTAATGGGTTAACATCTACTCATGGACAAAATATTAACGCTACCACACCCAGCCATTGTGATTCGAATGGTCGTTTACTCAATACAAGTTTGGGGGACTTGTTTAAGGACGTATTGGAGGTAAAAAAAAAACATTCTTTTAACGCATGTCCATTCTACCTGTCATGCGTTGGACGGAATCAAGGTGTATTAAGAATCAAAATCCGATCAAACGCTGTTGAATCGAGGATTGAGGAAGTGAATGGTACAACTCCCACCTTGAAACACGAACTGTCAAATGTATCATCTACTATTAAAAAAATGTTACAATCGATTACGGAAAAGTTAGGACAGACAAAATCATCCAAAGACATGAAAAACAGCAAAAGTCCTAAATCGAATCCAACTTGCGAATTAGTTTCAGAAAAGCGGAGAGCAATAGCGGAAAATAAAACGACACATGATTCCAAAACCTCGAGTCAAACTAGTCCAAAGAGGCCATTTTGTTAACCGATACAATTCCATTACAAAAAGAGAGCAGTTGGACATGCCATGGTATAGTATTGTGCAGGCAGGCGGAAATATTGCTGAAGGTAGAAATGAAGAATCTATAGAAAACGATTTTATCAATCTCATCAATTACATAAGAGCCGAATCGCCTGAAACTGAAATTCGTATAGCGGAAATCACGCCTAGAAGAGATGCTGACGTTGTCGAAATGAATAACTACATCAGCTTTTTGTGTAGCAACAATGGGGCAATATGTAATCCAGTCAGTGAACGGCTGGAAGTGAACTCGTTATATTACTGGAAAGACAGAATTCATTTGTCAGATAAGGGGACTGCTGTATTGTTGAAAACATACAACGAGTTCATACCAATCCTTAAGCGTAACACTGTAACGGACAGCTATTATAGAAAGTTACATTGCTTTAAATGCGGACAAAAGGGCCAGAGAGTAGAAGAATGTGATTACGACAATTCTAGACAGAGAGTAAACCGGATCAACCGCCGCTGTATGAAATGTGACTTTCAATATCAATTTACTTACGAATGTAAAAGAATAATTTCTCTGCGTTAGGAAAGTACGGACGGACACACATTTGTGGCCATTAGAGTTATTTCAAGTAAATTATCATTAAGACTCCTTTTCTTGTGATATGGCATGAATCCTTCCCATTTTCAACAAAGTTCATTCTTGTGACCTGGCAAACATTTTGACCCAAGTTTCATGAAGATTGGACCATATTTGTGGCGTCTGGAGCTCTCACAAGAAAATTGTCATTAAGGACCTTTTTCCCGTGATATGGCATGGATCCTTCCAATTTTCAAGAGTTCATCCTCATGACCTAACAAACATTCTGACCAAGTTTCATGATGATTGGAGGTTATTTGTGGCTTCTAGAGTGTAAACAAAACTAGAAAGCTCATGAATGGCTTGAGTCGCTTCGCAGGCTTGAAATTCTTGTAACAGCAAATAAAAGTTTTGACTAGATTTTTAGATATTTTGGGTTCTACTGATGTTGAAAATGGTTTTCAAAATTTCAACTACATGTATATAACAAATAGAGAAATGACCTCCGCCCATAAAAGACATATTTTTCATCCAATCAAAAAAATTTTTGGCTGCATGATAATGGTCACCTAAAGATCATACCAAAAATGTTTGATTGATATCCATCAGTAATATTCTGAGAAAATGATTTTCAAAGTTTCCACTATAAAACATATTGAGAAATGACCTCCGCCCATATACATATACAATTTTTTTTTATCCAATTATGAAAATTTAAGGTTGACTGATAAAGGGTCACTCAAGGATCATTCCAGTAAAATTTGGTTGATGTCCATCAATTACATTGTGAGAAAATGGTTTTCAAAGTTTCCACTATATAACATAGAGAAATGACCTCCGCCCATAAAATAAATATTTTTCATCCAATCACAATAATTTTTGGTAGACTGATATAGGATCACTCGAGGATCATTCCAGTGTATATTGGTTGATATCCATAACATACATTCTGAGAAAATGATTTTTAAAGTTTTCACAATACATGTTTAACATATAGAGAAATGACCTCCGCCCATAAAATACATATTTTCCATCCAATCACAATAATTTTTTGTAGACTGATAAAGGGTCACCTAAGGATCATTCATGTAAAATTTGATTGGTATCCATCTATAAAAATATGAGTAAACTCACTTTTTACCAAATATGGAAATTAGCCATGCCCATTAAATCCATGTTTTTCATTGGATCAAAATTCCTTGAACAACTTTAAAAGAGGGTCACACAAGGATCATTCCTGTGAAGCTTGATTGAAATTCATCCAGTAGTTTCTGAGGAGATGACTTTTAGATAAAAAGTTAACAACCGGACGCACAGACGGACACAACGCCATGACATTAGCCCCAGTGACTTTCAGCCAGTGGAGCAAAAAACTCTCATTAAGGCCCCTTTTCCCGTGATATGGCACAGATCGTTTCAATTTTCAATAGGATTTATCCTTGAGACCTGACAAACATTCTGACCAAGTTTCATGTGGATTTGGCAATATTTGTGGCCACTAGATTGTACACAAGAAAATTGTCATAAAGGCCCCTTTTCCCATGATAAGGCAGGAATCCTTCCCATTTTCCATAGGATTTATCCTTGTGACCACACAAACATTCTGACCAAGTTTCGTGAAGATAGGACAATATTTGTGGCCACTAGAGTGTAAACAAGAGGACCAAGATGGTCCTAGATCGCTCACCTGAGTCTCTTTGACCCCTGGGACATCACATTAAATAGATAGGCAGATGTCAACAAGAGGACCCTGAGGGCCCTAAATCGCTCACCTGATATTTCAAGTAAATTATCATTAAGACTCCATTTCCTATGATATGGCATGAACCTTCCCATTTTCAACAGAGTTCATTCTTGTGACCTGGCAAACATTTTGATCAAGTTTCATGAAGATTGGACTATATTTGTGGCATTTGGAGCTCTTACGAGAAAATTGTCATTAAGGCCCCTTTTCCCGTGATATGGCACATATACTTCCCATTTTCAAATGAGTTCATCCTCATGACATAACAAACATTCTGACAAAGTTTCATGATGATTGGACCATATTTGTGGCTTCTAGAGAGTAAACAAAAAATTGTCATTAAGATGCCTTTTCCTGTGATATGGCATGGATCCTTCCCATTTTCAATAGATTCCATCCTCATGACCTAACAAACATTCTGACCAAGTTTCATGAAAATTGGACCATATTTGTGGCTTCTAGAGTCTAAACACGAAATTTGTCATTAAGGCCCCTTTTCCCGTGATATGGCACAGATCCTTTCCATTTGAGCAATTTTGATAAGGGACCAACCAAGGAATATTTCTGCCAAGTTTGGTTGATTTTGACCCATAAGTTTAGGAGGAGATGTCGTTTAAAGATATTGTTGACAAAATTGTCATTAAGGCGGCTTTTTCTGTGAAATGGCACAGATCCTTCCCATTTTCAATAGACTTCATCCTCATGACCTAACAACATTCTGACCAAGTTTCATGAAGATTGGACCGCATTTGTGGCTTCTAGAGCGAAAACAAGAAATTTGTCATTAAGGCCCCTTTTCCTGTGATATGGCACGGATCCTTTCCATTTGAGCAATTTTCATAAGGGACCACCCAAGGAATATTTCTGCCAAGTTTGGTTGATTTTAACCCATAAGTTTAGGAGGAGATGTCGTTTAAAGATATTGTTGACAAAATTGTCATAAAGGCGGCTTTTTCTGTGAAATGGCACAGATCCTTCCCATTTTCAATAGAATTCATCCTCATGACCTAACAAACATTCTGACCAAGTTTCATGAAGATTGGACCGTATTTGTGGCTTCTAGAGTGAAAACAAGAAATTTGTCATTAAGGCCCCTTTTCCCGTGATATGGCACGGATCCTTTCCATTTGAGCAACTTTCATAAGGGACCAACCAAGAAATATTTCTGCCAAGTTTGGTTGATTTTGACCCATAAGTTTAGGAGGAGATGTCGTTTAAAGATATTCTTGACAAAATTGTCATTAAGGCGGCTTTTTCTGTGAAATGGCACGGATCCTTCCCATTTTCAATAGACTTCATCCTCATGACCTAACAAACATTCTGACCAAGTTTCATGAAGATTGGACCATATTTGTGGCTTCTAGAGTGAAAACAAGAAATTTGTCATTAAGGCCCCTTTTCCCGTGATATGGCACGGATCCTTTCCATTTGAGCAATTTTCATAAGGGACCACCCAAGGAATATTTCTGCCAAGTTTGGTTGATTTTAACCCATAAGTTTAGGAGGAGATGTTGTTTAAAGATATTGTTGACAAAATTGTCATTAAGGCGGCTTTTTCTGTGAAATGGCACGGATCCTTCCCATTTTCAATAGACTTCATCCTCATGACCTAACAAACATTCTGACCAAGTTTCATGAAGATTGGACCATATTTGTGGCTTCTAGAGTGAAAACAAGAAATTTGTCATTAAGGCCCCTTTTCCCGTGATATGGCACGGATCCTTTCCATTTGAGCAATTTTCATAAGGGACCACCCAAGGAATATTTCTGCCAAGTTTGGTTGATTTTGACCCATAAGTTTAGGAGGAGATGTCATTTAAAGAAAAAGTTGACGCCGTGACGGACAGACGGACAGACGGACAGATGGACAGACGGACAGACGGACGCCGGACAACGATCGATCACAATAGCTCCCATGAGCACTTCGTGCTCAGGTGAGCTAAAAAGAAGATAATTGCCTAAGATCAATACCATGGAACGTTTTCAGCGAAGAGCAAGACAGATATGCCTTTTTGCTCTTTGATTCTATGTAACAAGAGGGCCATAGTGGCCCTAAAGCGCTCACCTGAGTTAACAGTCTTAAGATCTGACCTCTTAACCTAGTTTTTAACCACACTTGACCCAAATTCAAACCAGACAGATGTTTGAAGACAATTTCAATCTGGCTAATTCTCTGGATGATAGGGCAAAACTTATGGCCTCTAGAGTGTCTACAAGGATTTTCTAAGATTTGACCCTGTGACCTCGTTTGTGACCCCACTTGACCCAAGTTCATCAAGAAAGTCATTCTGACCAATTTTCAAGTTGATTGAGCAGAATTATGGCTTAAAGAGTGAGTGTCTACCAGGTTTTTCTAAAACTTGAACCTGTGTCCTTATTCTTATTCCCATTTGACCATAATTCATACTTTACCTAGACTTCATCAAGACTATCATTCTGACCAATTTTCAGATTGATTGAGCAAAAAATATGGCTTCTAGAGTGTCTACAAGGTTTTTCTAATATTTGACACCGTGACCTCATTTTTGACCCCACCTGACCCAATTTTGAATTAGTCCAAGATTTTATCAAGACAATCATTCTGACCAATTTTTAGGTTGATTGAGCAAAAAATATGGCTTCTAGAGTGTCTACAAGGTTTTTCTAATATTTGACCTCGTGACCTCATTTTTGACCCAACTTGACCCAATTTGGAACTTGTCCAAGATTTCATCAAGACAATCATTCTGACCAATTTTCAGGTTGATTGAGCAAAAAATATGGCTTCTAGAGTGTCAACAAGGTTTTTCTAATATTTGACCTCGTGACCTCATTTTTGACCCCACTTGACCCAATTTTGAACTTGTCCGAGATTTCATCAAGACAATCATTCTGACCAATTTTCAGGTTGATTGAGCAAAAAATATGGCTTCTAGAGTGTCTACAAGGTTTTTCTAATATTTGACCCTGTGACCTCATTTTTGACCCCACTTGACCCAATTTTGAACTTGTCCGAGATTTCATCAAGACAATCATTCTGACCAATTTTCAGGTTGATTGAGCAAAAAATATGGCTTCTAGAGTGTCTACAAGGTTTTTCTAATATTTGACCCTGTGACCTCATTTTTGACCCCACTTGACCCAATTTCGAACTTGACCGAGATTTCATCAAGACAATCATTCTGACCGATTTTCAGGTTGATTGAGCAAAAAATATGGCTTCTAGAGTGTCTACAAGGTAAATGTTGACGACGCACGACGCACGACGAACGACACACGACACACGACGGACGACGGACGCCGGACATCATGGGACCACAAAAGCTCACCTTGAGCACTTCGTGCTCAGGTGAGCTAAAAAGGGATGCACCCGGGTGGACCCCAAAAGAGACCCCAGGGTCTTGATATGAACAGGTCCATAAGATGAAGCTACATTCAAAATATGAAAGCTGTCTGCCTTCTACTTTCAGAGAAGAAGATTTTTTAAGGTTTTCCCATTTTCACCCATCCTGCTCAGATGAGCTGAAAGGGATGCGCCTGGGTGGAGCCCAAATATGACCCAAGGGTCTTGATATGAACAAATTTGGTAGGGGCCCACAAGATGATGCTACATACCAAAAATGAAAGCAGTGTGCCCTCTGGTTTCGATTAAAGAAGATTTTAAAAAAATTTCGCTCTTTGATTCTATGTAAAAAGGGTTGCACCCGGGTGGAGCCAAAATATGATCCTAGGGTCTTGATATGAACAAACTTGATAGAGGTCCACTAGATGATGCTACACACCAAATATTAAAGCTGTCTGCCATCTGATTACAGAGAAGATTTCTAAAGATTTTCGCTGTTTGATTCTATGTAAAAAGGGTTGGGCCTGGGCAAAGCCCAAACATGACCCCAAGGTCTTGATATGAAGAAACTTGGTAGAGGTCCACTAGATGATGCTACATACCAAATATGAAAGCTGTCTGCCTTCTGGTTTCATAGAAGAAGATTTTTGAAGATTTTCATTTTTTTACCCTTCGTGTTCATAAGAGATAAAGGGATGCACCCGTGCAAAGCCCAAATATGACCCAAGGGACTTGTTATTAACAAACTTTGTAGAGGCCAGCTAGGTGATAATACACACCAAATATTTAAGCTGTCTGCCATCTAGTTACAGAGAAGAAGATTTTTAAAGATTTTCGCTCTTTGATTCTATGTGAAAAGGGTTGGGCCCGGACAAAGCCCAAATATGACCCCAGGGTCTTGATATGAATAAACTTGGTAGAGGTCCACTAGATGATGCTACATACAAAATATGAAAGCTGTCTGCCTTCTGATTTCAGAGAAGAAGATTTTTAAAGATTTTCATATTTTCACCCTTTTTGTTAAGGGTAAAGGGAAAGTTAAGGGTGGATTATATTAATTTGAACAACTTTGGTAGAGCTTGACCCAAGGAACATCCCTGCCAAGTTTCATCAAGATTGGCCCACTGGTTTAGGAGGAGAAGATGTTTAAAGAAATTGTGGACGACGGACGACGCACGACAGACATTCCACGATCCTAATAGCTCACCTTGAGCACTTCGTGCTCAGGTGAGCTAACAAAGAAAGTTGTCATTTAGCCCCTTTTTTCTGTGATAAGACACAGATCCTTCCCATTTTCAATAGAGTTCATCCTTATGAACTAACAAACATCTGACAAAGTTTCGTGACGATTTGACCATATTTGTGGCTGCTAGAGTGTAAACAAGAAAATTGTCATTGAGGCCCCTTTTCCCTTGGTATGGCATGGATCCTTTCCATTTTAGCAATTTTTACAAGGGACCACCCAAAAATATTTCTGCCAAGTTTGGTTGATTTTGACTCAGAAGTTTAAGAGGAGATGTTGTTTAGGATATTGTTGACGCTGTGGTGGACAGACAGACAGACAGAAGGACAGACAGACGCAGGACATTGATAGATCATAATAGCTCCTTGAGCACTTCGTGCTCAGGTGAGCTAACAAGAGCACCGTCTATGGGTGCCTACGCTTGGCTGTCGAGTGCTGGATGGTGGGAAAAAAATCTAAGTCGAAAAAGGGGCATAATTTGCACAAAATGCATCTAGAGTTATCCCCCTTGATAGTATAGATTGCTCTTTCTCCGTAAACAGCCGAGCTAAAAATTGAAATGTAATTCAAATTAACCCCTCTATAGCTTTGACTTTAATTGACAATGTGAGTGACAGGAAACACAAGACTTCCAATTGCCTATCTGTACCTAACAAGTTAGCTTATAATTGATTTATCAATAAAATAACAACTAGAAGCAAATCTATTGTAAAAATTTATTGAAAATACTAGAGACAGAATGCTTGAGATGAATGACTGGAATTTTTCTCATTAAAATGATTACAATTAATATGATAAAATGCTGGAATGAAATCAAGGTAAACATTATATAGCAGTAACATCTTGTCATCAAGTTAATAGAAGCATCATTTCATGGTGCGTGGTTTTTTTTTGTTTTTTTTTTCACTTTTATAGTAACCTTATACTAAAGGCAGAACCTTTTTAACTCAGTACAACCATATAAGTATGAACTCAATTTTGTAAACAGTACTGTAAAAAGTTGCAATACACGAAAGACGCAAACACAGTCTCAGTAACATACTGAAGGATTTCTTAAATAACTGGCAGTTCATATCAGGGAAACAAAATCCTTGTAACCACAGCTTGTAACAAGCTGTAAGTATAAAGTTTTGGTCCCCCAATGACTTATATAAACACATATCAACACGAATTAAAAACATGATTAGAACATGACTTAGCACAGCTTAAAAAGTTTTGACAAAACAATTTTATGCAGTCTTTTTACTATCTTTTTTCATTTCATGATCGAAAGCTTTATTATTTTTAAATAAGTTTGAGGCTTGAGCTGACACAATGATTTTTTTAAAAAGAATCAATGCAATCCACTTTTTTACGCCTATTGAAGAGTAATCTTAACCCTTGTCATGCTGAACCCGGAATATTTCTGCTTTGGCAGGAGCTATAGACAAACATCAGTCTGCACACATGTGCAGTCTGATGTTAGTCTACACCACCTGTTTCTCATTTTCAAACCAGAATTGTCAAAAGATTTAGTTTTTCAAACAAAAATTGACATACAGTTGGTACTTTCAGTGCTTATTGCCCTTTGATTTTGATAAAAAAAATTAGCCAAATTTTATTCAGCATGACAAGGGTTAAAATTTGAACTTCACTATTTTATAATCAGCTTGTATCTTTTCAGCAATGATTTCAGTCCCTCTTTTTTAAAAAAAATGTTTGCACAAATAAAGGCACTTTGTAATAATTGTCCCATCTCTTTTTTTCATGTATTTTTGTGCTAGATATAAAACACTTAAATTATGTACACTATAAACACATCACTATCAATTCAATCACCAGTTATCAAAACCTGGTAATGGATATTTTACAGCAAAGTCTTCCACTTCTTGCTTTAGACTGGCCAGTTTGGTTTTTACATCTTGGTCTGCTTCTAGTTTAGTCTTGAACTCCTTTAATGTTGGACCACAGTTAGCTTGGACTTCTTGAGTAAATTTAATACCTGAAATATTGAAAACAAATATGTCAAAATGATCCACCATTCAAAATATGAATGCCCAAGTCACAATAAATGCCACAACAGGAAATTTTTCAACAGCGGCCCCTATTAAAGCGAGGGAACATAGCATCACAAAATGGCGATTTGTGCAAAGTCTTATGATTTAGAACTTTCTGTGGAAGTTTCATGCAAATCCAATTAATTATTGAAGGAGTTGTAATAAAGCTTACGCTCAAATTCAGAACAACCATGGTTATTTGTTTCAAACTCAGTCCAAAAACCAAAGAACCATATCCTAAACATTAACAGTCATCCTTGTATCTAACAATTGTGCCAATTCATTTCAGATGGACAAAATGCTCATGAAAGAGAGAGAGTTTTTCCATTTTTTACCTTTTCTTGAATGGGGTTTTATGCCATTTTTAACAGTATTTCAGAAATATTTAAGGGGCTGAAGTACCTTGCCATTGATTTCTGGTATTTCTAACACTAGTGTTAACACAACCCTTTCTAAGCCTCCACCTACTTATCCAACTTAAGTTTGACCCCCAAAAATCTGAACGTGTCTCATATTGACTCCTAGAAATTTCTCCCAAGGGGGTAGTTTTGACCACCTTAAGAGAAATTACCAAGGGTCAAAACATGGTTTTATACCTAAGATTTTCACAAATCACTATCTTAAGATTTACAAATTAATTAATTATTTTGTATATTTACAAGAAACAGGTAAAGTGACTTTTAAATATGCAAAATTCTACTTATGATTTGCTTTTTCTGGCGTTTTGACCCCTTTAAATTCAGACTTGACCCCTAGAATTTCTTAGGTGACGAGTCAATGACTCCCTAATATCAAACACTAACACAAGCCCTGCCAACTTCTACTTATTGTTAGCAGACAAATATCAGAAAGAGTTGCTGCACCCAGCCATCAAACCTTTCACCAAAATATTAAGGATCTGATGAGCTACCAACTTGACTATGACTGCAATCCAAAAGCTATTTTGAAATCCATTGCAAAATGTTCACAAATTTCTAACAGACTTGAAAACAAAGTAGTGAACTAATGCACATACAAACTTTTTCTGGGGATAATGCCTTGTGGCAGTTTTACTAAATATCTTAGAATCATTTTTTGCGTAAGTCAAAAATTTAAGTTGCATCTACAGTAGTAACTTAATATGGAACTCGGCCATGCATCATCTCATTGGAAGCGTCTTCTAAAGATATTGCAAGGCAGAATCTAACAATGAATGTAAACACCAGGTATGTTTTGTGATTTTGATGTACGATTCGTAAGAAGTTAAGTAAAACTGGCCCTTGATCATCAAAGCTGGCCGAATAGGAAAGTGACCATCCAGGCTAAAAGGGACCATCTGGATAGTGTGTAATAGTATCAGTTGTCAATCTACATTCCTATGACGATTTTTTTGAAATGCGGCCTGTGGTTGTGCTGTACTAGAATCAATCTCTTTTTCAAAAATTATTTTACGCACTTCCCAGATGGTCCCTTTTCCTGTGACAGGTCACAATTAAGAGCAATCATTTTCCTCCCTAGATAATATATTTTAAAATCTACCATCTGATAAACCTCTTCTAGAATCATTTTTTTTTTCAAATATTTTTTTTCATAGTTGCCACATGGTCCTCATTTGCTGGAGATTTTACAAATCTATAACAGAGATTCTCTGGATAACCAACGCTGAAGTTGTATAGGAGTTGGAAGGCTGTCTACTTTACCTTTATCTAATAATTCTACAACTTGTTTAAAATCCTCTTCCTTCATATTTCTGGATGTGAGTGCAGGTGCACCGATTCTCAAACCACCCGGACGTAAAGCACTCCTGTCACCTGGTACAGTATTCTTATTGACAGCAATTCCCATCTCCTCGAGTACCTTCTCTGCCCTAGCTGCGTCTATTTTCATTGGTCGTAAATCAACCCATATCAAATGATTATCTGTTCCACCTGATAAACAAACAAATAAAAATTATAATGTCAAACCTTTTCTTTCATTCCAAAACAATTCAAACTTTGGTAAACATTGAATGTTGTACTTATGAAAATTCTGTACTGGTTATAACAATGCAATTTTCCAATAATATCTTGGAATGTTCATGTAAAAGACTTTTCCAGAAAAAAAATCTTAAGCCTTTAATTTTTATATCCTAGCCATAATTAAATTCTTGTAACTATGAAAGTCTTCAAGCACTAGTACCACCTATAGATACCTATGCTCAGATAATGGGTGCTGGATTATGGATAAAAGAATTTAGTCACAAAAGGGCATAATTCACACAAGTATATCTTGGATTGCCTTTTTGATAGTGAACACTTGTGCAAAGTTTCAAGTGAATACCTTCAGTTATACCAAGAATATCAAAATTCATAAAGTTTTTACACAATGACTTCAACACTTTTTCTATATCAACACCTCAGGATTTTCTCTGAAAACAGACAAGCTAAAAATCCTAGAAGCAAGACAATACCTGATACAAGTGTGTATTTCTTAGCTAGAAACTCTGAAGCCAGGACTTTTGCATTGGCAATGACTTGTTTTTGGTATGCCTTAAAATCAGGTGAGTTGGCTTGTTTGAGGGCTACAGCTACGGCAGCGATCTGATGGTTATGTGGTCCCCCCTGTAACCCGGGGAACACAGCCTCGTTGATTCTCTTCTCCAGATCATACATCTGTGGGGTGCCATCTTTCAACATCTTTCGGACACCTGATATAGAAAGCAGTTATAACATGAATTATTCAAAATTTTGCAGGACACTAGGTCTGGTTATCTTTAAATTCTTACCAAACCAAAGTAAATTCTTCCAGACTGAAAGAACATTTTGTATTTGGTCAGATTTTACTGGTCAGCCAGTCCTGTGTTCACATGCAAATCATTAGACCTGCATGATTTTACCTAGCATGTCAGTGAGACCTGTACTTCTTTATGAAGTCTTAATTACTATTATAATGAGGGAACGAGTTTGATGTATTCTATGAGGAACAAGATGTGTATGTGAAACACAATGCCCCCATTACAGCATCTTTTTTAAAATGTTGACCTTGACAGATGACCTTGACCTTGTCACATGACCTCGACTTTGGTATCAGCAGATGCGGATCATTGAGATCTATCATCATGCCAAATATGACCCTTACATCTTGAATAGGCTTTAAGATATTGGCAATGTTACGTTTTTTGGTTAACTTTTTGAGTTATTTGACCTTGAGAGATGACCTTGACCTTGTCACATGACCTCGACTTTGGTATCAGCAGATGCGGATCATTGAGATCTATCATCATGCCAAATATGACCCTTACATCTTGAATAGGCTTGAAGATATTGGCAATGTTACGTTTTTTGGTTAACTTTTTGAGTTATTTGACCTTGAGAGATGACCTTGACCTTGTAACATGACCTTGACTTTGGTATCAGCAGATGCGTATCATTAAGATCTATCATCATGCCAAATATGAGCCTTGTATCTTGAATAGGCTTGAAGATATTAGCAATGTTAAGTTTTTTGGTTAACTCTTGCAGACAGACAGACGGATGGACAGACAGAAGGACATACAGGCAACGGTAAAACAATACGCCCCCGATCTTTCGATATGGGGGCATAAAAAGTTGTAACAGTCTAAATATTTATAGGCAGTTTACAACTTTTTTATCTGAGCCATCCAATCAACATGATCATGTGAGACATGATCCTAAAATTATGACCAAAAGAAATTTTACAGACTTTATTGTTGAAACAAAACAATATGAAGTATAGTCCCACATCGATATGGTCAATTCTGGGGTCTTTTGGCATAATCCTCTCTTAGTTTTTTTCTTTAGTCAAATAAATAATAAAGTAAGCATTTATACCAAATTGGGCCAAAGCATTCTCATGCATAGGTAGGATCAAGATTTTGATTTCATATTATCTTCCTTTGTTATAATTTATAGACAATCTAATGAATTTTTTTGCGAAATTATTAGAGGTCTTTTTACTGTATTGTTAATTTATTTTGTTATCATAAACTCTTTACACTAATATCATGTCATTGTCCTCTATATTTACCTTTTCTGAAGAAGATCATGCCAGATCGTGGACCTCGGAGTGTTTTATGAGTTGTTGTTGTAACAACATCACAGTATTCAAACGGACTGGGAGCAACACCAGCAGAAACTAGACCACTCACATGGGCCATGTCGGCCAATAGATATGCTCCATTCTCATCCGCTATCTCACGGAATTTCTTGTAGTCAAGGTGACGTGAATAACAACTGATACCTAGGAAAATGGTGTAAAAAGGCTTAATTTCAACTTAATCAGCAGACATCTCTTATTCATTGCAAGCTTTGATAAGGAATAAATGTTTAATTGACCCAAACTGGGAAAAAAATTAGCATGAAAGTAGTATTCTTTCCTATAAGAGAAAATTGCACTGTCATTTCGCACCATGTAAAATCATTTTGCAATTGAGTTTGTGCGTGACATTTCTAACAATTTCAAGTGTGAGCAAAGCAAAGACTCTGGTCAGTCTGTGCATCTGTACAGTCTGACCAGAGTCTTCACTTCACATTTTGTAAATAAATAAGATCTCAAGTATCTGGAGATGGTTAGGCAATCTTCTAATTGCACTAGTCTATGGAGCTGTCTTGTCTGTTCAACGTTTTCACCACACACAATGTGAAATTGTTGGAAATGTCATGCACAGGCTCAATTTAAATTCTTTCAACTTAACTGAACCGAAAAGGTCTATGTCAATACAGGAAAGTGGTCCGCAGTTTGAGATTAAGTATGTTCAGAACTGCATCATATATCAGAAAGTTAAATATTCTCATGAGAAATTATTGTTGCTGTTAATAAATGCCTCATGACTCCAAGTTATTGCATCTCAAGTTTGTGCAATTCAATCAATGATTTAGCTTTTAAAAGCAAATATGTCAACTTCTCATACATGAATTACGATCTTCTGATCCTGTCCTGAAATGCTACTTTATTTCAATATTAAATGCATCGATTAGCTTGTATTTACTCTCTATTTGATATGAGCCTCTGTGTGAGATTCCCAACAATTTCAAATACGCTCAAAGCAAAGTCTGCCCAAACTGTGCATCAGAGTCTTTAACATGTGTTTAGTCATTAGATAAGGTATTAAAGTATCTGTAGACCATCAGGTAACTTTCTATTAAAATTATGTGGCTACTCAATGTTTCCATCTCACAAAAATTTCATATTATATTCAATAATATGCAATAAGATTCTGAATATCGCCTACATTTTATGGCAGCGAATTCTTTGATGCTTTTTTGAAGATATTGAACAAACAAGACTTGCTTGAATGGGGGTCTTGCATGGCTTTCAGTAATCTTTCAGTTGCAGTTTGAGCACCTAACAAATTGGATTCCTGGTATTTCTCACACCAACAAAACCTTTACATCCTTTCCGAGCCTCCAGCTGCTATCTCACATAGGTCTGCGATTTTATCAACTCATTGGTGATCTAATCTAATGTTAGCTAATCGGAGCCCAAAATGTAAATTCATCATGAACATTGCATAGCATTCACATAGAAAATAACAAGCTAAAATAAAGTCTGCCAAAAATTTCCACATTTGTCTTGTTTTTGCATTAATGAAATACAAAAGCATGTTTTTCCAGCAAGATCAATTGATATTTTGTTGCATGAACAACAAAAGCTACATTTTAACTTGTGGTTTCTTTTGTTCTTCACTACATACTGTACAGGGTTCCCAAAAACCCTCAAATGTGGGTTTTTCAACCCCAATTTGAATCTTGTACCCCCAATTTTTGCAAGTAGCCTTCTTTGTTTCATGTAAAGGGGGTACAAGTATACTGTAAAATGACTGTTTTCACCCCCAAATTTAAAAGTCAGTGGGAACCTTGATACAAAATCAATCTGTCTTACTCTGAAACAAATAATTTTCCTCTATTTAATCTTTCATTGGTTTACCTGCAACCAGGATGTTTGGCAGAAAGAGGCGTGCATTTTCTGCTAGTTTGTCATAGTCTATTTCACCAGTAAGAGGATCCAACTTGTATGGAAATGATTCAAAAAACATAGATGTTGCCGATATTTTCTTGGTGGGTGTCATAAAACCGTGACTTAAATGTCCGCCCTCAGGTAAATGAAGTCCCATAATTCTTCCATGAGGTCCGATAAGAGCTGTGTACACGGCAAAGTTTGCAGGTGATCCAGAATGAGGCTGCACATTTACTCCCCATTTTTCTGGGTCAAGTCCAAATGCTTCAAGAGCTCTTTTCTTACATAACAATTCTATTTGATCTATATACTCATTACCACCATAGTACCTGAAACAAATAGAAATCGGTGGCTCAGCGCGAAACAGTTGTAACTCCCTATAAACATATAGGGAGTTACAACTGTTTTGCACTGAGCTATAGAAATGAGACCTGTGATGGTAGTATCTAGACAGTCTGAAAATAAATATTTGAAAATGTTTTGACCTTAGCAAGTCTGCCAATTTATGTGATTGACTAGGGTTGACTTTTTCCGCAAAATCCAGTTTAAATCTATTTTGCCTGATGGATCAAAAATTTGAGTCTGCATCAAACAATGGGTAAAATTCAATTAGTTTATCCACTCTAGTTTATACTTTTTTATTATACCGGTAGTTTGATTGCGATAAAAGCTTAGTAAAATACTCTGGTGTTTTCACACCCTAGAGAGAGAAGAAGTGGTTTAAACCCACTACTTCCCAATAATTGAACAACTGGTAAACTGGGGATGGCTATCAAAAAATTTTTGCCCATAAACACACGCTGGCGACTGTCTGGCTCAATCCACAGACCTCCAGGGCATGGATTTATTGCCTTTACCATCAAGGCAGAGTCCCACTACAAATGCACTTATAATGCATTGTACTAACCTCTCATTATAACAAAGCCATGTGAAGAGAAAAATATGAATAATGCTTAATTCATTCAAATATTTGAGCACAGACAATTTTTTCAAACTTCTAATAGGTGATTATAATAAGAACCAATACCAAAACTCCAACTATGAAACAAACACACGTTGGTTTGAACGATAAATTGGTTATTCTGTTTATGAAGATCATTTGTTTCCAAATACCTTACCAAAGACAAGAACTATTGCTGATGAATTTTTCAGGTTAAATACTAAACACTCATATCACAACCCTTGACAATAGGGAGGGCCTAATTTTGTATAAAAATAGTGATAGATGTCTCACTAACTCATTTTTGCAAAATTTCTTTCAACCTGATAATCAGTGGTTGACATTTTGTTTAAATTAAGGTAGTGGACCTGTAAGTTTTTCAACATTTCAGAAGTCATGAACTTTGATCTTTCATTAGGAAACCTTGCTTAAAATTGTTGCAAAATATTGCTGAACTGATACAGATCCACTACCTTAAAGAAGTGTGTGCAATTTCACGTCTGGACTTTGATCTCTTTATTCATTTTTCAACATGGCGTCTACTTAGAATCAAATCAAATGTTTTTCTACCTTTGTCCAGGCTGTCCCTCTGAGTATTTGTTATTAAGACAGGAGCCAAGGGCCTGCAGCACTGATTTACTGGCAAAGTTTTCTGATGCAATCATCTCTAAACCTTTCTTTTGTCTGTCTTTTTCTTTTTTGATGAGATCAAACATCTCTGGATCGTCAACCTCGATGTCATCTTGTAAACGCCAATCGGATGCTGCCATTGTGTCTGTTTTATAACTGAAATAAAAATTTGTTTTGTTTGATTGGGTTTTTCGCCACTTTCAACAATTTCACAGTTATATCGCGGTGGCCGGAGCACCTAACAATAGATTCCTGGCATTTCTTTCACCTGTACTACCATTACACCCTTTCCTAGCCTCCAACTGCTATCTCACAGAGATTTACAATTATCTACCCATTGGTGAGAGACAAACTTCGGAGAGGATATTTGCCGCCACCAAGGATCAACCCCATGACTTCCAGATTGGAAGTCTTATGCCTAACAAACTGTGCTATGGTGGCAGCTGCGAAATAGAAATTAGAGCTGTAATTATTATATACTCAACACCAATGATGAGATTTTCCTTTCCTGTATAGTGAGTTTATGGTTAATACAGGGCACATGTTTGACCTGTAAATAAGGGTTTTGATCCACGAAATTCTAAAATATCTTATTTTGAACCTTAGATATTGCCTTCCAAGGGGGTCATTTTGAATCCAGGGTTTAGACCCCCATAAATGAAAATATTGCAAAATTCTACTTCTGATTTGTTCTTTGTCTTAATCAGTTTTGACCCTCAGAATTTCTTTGTTCAGGAATCAATTAATCTTCAATTTCATACTATGAAATAAAATTTTTTGGTACAATATATTATCTCCCAAAAATGCCTCAGCCTCTATGAATATTTTATCATATGTAATATTCAATCCTCTTTCTCCTGGAAACTAGGTACATGGGAGGCTTGAAACTTGTGTGGTTGAGATAGTTGATACTCTTGATAGCATGAGTATCAACACTTCCATCAAAAAGTCCAAAACTCATTTTCAACTTTCATTTGTACTATAAGTATATACAGGAAAAATAAAAGTCTAACTACAATGCAATATTTCATCATATGAGCCAGTGCTTAACATTTTCAACAATTTGACATCTATGTGAGGTACAATTATTAAGCAGGCCAGGCAATTACTCAGTCGAAGCAGAGGATTGCTTTACTGTATACAAATAATTTAAGACCTTATTTATCTATAAAGCGCAAAGTGATGACTCTGGTCAGACTTTGCATATGCACAGACTGGCCAGTCTTTGCTTTGCGCATATTTGAAATTGTTGGAAATGTCATGCACAGGCTCATATAATATTGAAAGATAAGTCACCTACCTTTAATCAATTTCAAAATCCTCTACAATTTTGTTTACAAGTAAGATGATAACACAATGCAGATTGTATGTCAATGACCTTATCATAGGCTAGATAAAATAACTTAGTCAGTGACCAAATTTCACTTCAAAGTAACATCTTGTAGGTAAATATGCTTTCAAATCTGCCTTCTTTTACAATGCAACAATAAAATAAAGAGACAAAGAAATTGTTCCCATTTTTGTGATGAATAATTATAAATTATAATAATAGAGGATAATCGTTTGTTTCAGTGTAAGATCGATTTATATTTCATTGAGTGAACAACAAAAGCTATATTTTCACGAGTGGCAGAGCCACGAGTGAAAATATAGCTTTTGTTTTTCACAAAATGAAATATAAATCGATCTTACACGAAAAACAAACGATTATTCTATTTCTTTAATGCAAAAATGAGACAAAATGTGAAATTTCTAGGACATATTTTCGTAAAGCGCGTTATTTTGCGCGTAATTGCTATGCAACGTTCATTGTGACGTCACTTATTTCGCCCCGAATTGATGACGTCAGATAGGATGAAATGCACCAAAGCAGGGTTTAAGTTTTGGATAATTTCACTGCTTTTGCGGTGAGATTATCAAGAGATAATCTACCGTTATTTCTCGATAAACCACCGAAAATCATTAAAGAAATATAATTTTATTACATGACCTATGTCACAATAGTGAAATAACCATGTTGATTATTTCTGATATTACACAGGACTGACGTGCTGTTACACTAGAAGAATAAGTATACAATAAAGCTATTAATGGACCTCAACCTTCTGTTTTAGTTGTAAAATTGACTTCATAATGAATTTGCTGATGTCATTAAAATACCCTTTATGTATTTGATTTGTTTGTTTGTTTGAATGGGTTTTACGCCGCTTTCAACAATTTCGCAGTTATATTGTGGCCAGGGCGTCAACTCAAAATTTTGAAAAATATATAGAAATATAGGACATGTCTGAGTAAAAATATAGGATTAATATAGAACAATATCTATTGCTGCCACTGTCCCAATAGTCATCCCTTACAATCATTTTATTATCATTTTTTTTACTGCAAAGTATAAGTCTTAAGATAAAATGATGTGATTATTTTAATACAACAGAACACAACCTTTAGACCTTCATTACCTGTTAATAGTAGTATACTATAAATCTTTGTTTAAAGCATATTGCTACACAAAAACAAGAGATCTTTGAAAGAAAGAAATTCAAAGGTTATTCTTGATTTTAGGTCTATCTGTTACCATGCAAACCAATTTTTTTGTTTTGAAATTAAATTCTTTAACATATTTGATAGAGGTTCACTATAAAGAAATATCCCTGGTAAGTTCAGCTTGATTGGCTCAAGGAGGAGGTGATTTTTTTTTCTAAGATTTAAATTACATTTTGGCATTTTCATCTACCCTGGCAACCAGTGTTTTAGATAGAATTGAAATCTTTTAACAACTTTGGAAGACATCTAACCCAGTAATATCTCTCTCAAGTTTTAGCTTGATTGGTAGAGTGGTTTAAGACGATAATAATTTTTTTCTAGGATTTTTATAAATTTTCAGCCTTTTGCTACCATGGCAACCAGTGTTTGATGGATTTTGTGTCTTGTAACAACCCAAGTCAAAGTTTCAGCTTGATTGCTCAGTGTTAGGAGGAAAGATGTTTAAAAACAAGTTGTGTTTGTGAAACATGAATGCCCCCGTAACAGCATTTTTTTCAAAGTTTGACCTTGACAGATGACCTTGACCTTGTCACATGACCTTGACTTTGGTACCAGCGGATGCGGAACATTGAGATCTATCATCATGCCAAATATTAGCTTTTTATCTTGAATAGGCTTGAAGATATTGGCAAGGTTAAGTTTTCGGGTTAAGTTTTCTGACAGACGGACGGACAGATGGACGGACGGACAGACAGATGAACATGAGTTAAATAATATGCCCCTGATCTATCGATGTGGGGGCACAAAAAGGGACAGTCCATGGTCAATCATTGTACAGTGAGTTATCACAATAGCTCATCTTGAGCACTTTGTGCTTTGGTGAGCTAAAAAGCATAAACTTAAACAAGAGGACCTACAGAGTCCTATTTTTCTCAGAGTCTCCTTGACCCCTGGGACACAACATGAATAAGATTGAGAGAATATATTTTGTACCAAATATCAATGCCAGAGACTTTTTCATGATAGAAGATAGTTGAATAATTTTCAACTTTATTTTTATGTAGAAAGGGATATGCACGGGCTGAGCAAATATCATGATCATAGTAGCCTGATATGAACTAGCTTAATATAAGTCAACTTGATGAAGCTTCAAACAAATTGGCCACAGGGCTTTTACATGAACATACTTGGTACAGGTCCAATAGATAATGATAAGTATCAAATATGAAAGCTGTCTGCCGTCTTGTTTCAAAGAACCATTTGAAGATTTCCTACTTTACTTCTTTGTAAAATGGGAAGCACATGGGCCCAAATTTGACCTTAGGGATATGATATGAATATTTTTGGTAGAGGTCCATTGGATGTTGCTACATAAACAAGAGCTGTCACTGTAAGATGACAATGCCCCCGACACCGCTTTGATTTAGAAGTTATGGCCAATGTTAAAGTTTTTGGACGGAATGACGGACGGACGGACAGACGGACGGACAGACGGACGGACGGACAAGTCAAATTTATTATGCCTCCCTATCGGGGGCATAAAAATACAAAAGATGTTTGCCATCTAGTTTCAGAGAAGTAGATCTTGATATTTTTCTTTTTTATTTCTATGTACTATTTGTTGTGCCCATGCAGTTCGAAAATCTTACCCCAAAGACATGATAAAAACAAACTTGGAAGAGGTCCACAAGTTGATGCTTGTTACCAGATATAAAAGCTGTCTGCCTTCTGGTTCGGAGAAGATTTTTTTAAGATTTTCTCCTTTAATTTTTAATTCTACGTAATATGGGTTGTGTCCAGGTAGGGCAAAAATATTACCCCAAAGAAGAAGGACATGATAAAACTAATTAAGTAGTCAAGTAGAGATCCATTATCTGATGCTACATACCAGATATGACAGCTTTCTGGTTTCAGAGAAGATTTTCATAGCATTTTATGGATGCCATGGCAACCAGACCTAAGAGTGGATTACACCTTTTTGAACAACTTCGGTAGAGCATGACCCTAGGAACATTTTTTATCAAGTTTCATCAAAATTGACCGATTTAAGAGTAGAAGATAAAGAAATAGTGGATGACGCCTGAAGAATGTCAGATGTTGGACAACTTCAATAGTTCACCGTCAGTACTTCTTGCTCAGATAGCTAAAAAGTGTCCACTAAAATTTGAAATCTTGGGTAGTTTATATTCATCAAGCAATTGCTTCATAAATTGGAAACAGAAATACAATTAACGCAGTGTGGTGCAATGATTCACAGATATTTCAATACTGTTTCACTTTGATATGGAGCTATATTTAGTGTATTTATGACCGTCCCCTTTTTCACTATATCATCTCCTGGAAATATAGCAAAGGTGTTCACTATATAGGACACCTTTGAAATATAGGACAATATAGGACAGCCATAAAAATATAGGACAAATAAAGGATATAGTGCTATCTCACATAGGTTTACGATAATCTACCCATTGGTGAGAGACAAACGTCGGAAAGGATATTTGCCGCCACAGGCGATCGAACCCCAGATTGGAAGTCTTATGCCTAACCAACTGTGCTATGGTGGCGGCTCTCTTTGTATTTGAAACTATAAATATATGTGCATCCTGATTGACTGGAAAATTAGCTTTATTTCTCAATGAAGACACTTTTGAGTACAGTTATTTCATAAGCTTTAACACAAAGATGTAAGACCAACGAGAGCTTGTAAAAGCAAATCAATATTGACCTTGGAAAATGTTAAAAAATTTAATATTGAAGTGGTGAATCTTTGTCTAGGCACTGGATCTATGGTCACAGAAGCCAGTGACTAGGGAAGGCCTGCGCCATGTGCCATAGTCAAATTGAAATCTCACATAATTTTAGTCAAGGACAGGGTCCTTGTCACATTGAATTTGTTGTTATTTGGATAAGAGCAATCCTACACTGTAACTATCACATAAGTTTTCATGTTACATTAATTTTCTAAGAGAAAGGGACACTGTCCCTTTGAAAAAAAATCTTTCCCAATGACTGAGAAGCATATGCAAATTTTCCCAGCAAAAGCTTTACAAGAAACAGAGTAAGAACAGATATCCAACTGTAGAACCTTAAACTTAACTATCCCATCCATTAAGGGTTAAAATGTTTACCAATGCGATATCGGCGAAGAATCTTTGTTTAAGAGGATGATATTTAAGTCATAAAAGCATGTGAAAAGTTTCAAAGTAATAGATTTCATAGAAACAGAGATTTTAACACAGTTGAACACAAAACCTTAAGGAAAGGCCAAAGCATTACACAGTTGCCGAATTGACAGAAATAGCCCCCTCCGGGAAAAAGGCTAGCAGGGACCCAGTGCCCATGCTGCAAATAGCCCAAGATTTTTTGGGAAAATGCCTATATCTCTAATGTTTAGTATTGAATTTTGTGAGTCTGTGCCCCTAAATTAATTCACTGCCTCCCCCTCCCCCTATTCTATGAATTGTCAAGCTTAAAATAATTGTGTTATTGTAGAAAAATTGGGTCATTTAGGTTTCAATATAATTTGTTTGTATGGTGATTAACACTTCTTTATCAATTTTTTGGTCAAGCAGGGTCCAAAGAATTCAGAAAAAGGCAATCCTCCTACAGGGCAAGTCACTTGAATATGTTACTTGTCCTGCTGTGACGGTCACTCCCCCTTTGATAGGCCTTTTGATCTTAAAACAAGAGGCTGAAGAGGGCCTGTATTGCTCCACTGGCTTTAAAATCTTAAGACTTTCATTAAATAAAGCTTACTTTAAATGAAAACATTAACACTCCAAAATCTCCTAAGACCTTTTTAATAATGATTAACTGGTTCTGGTCTATATTGCACCAAAATACTCAATCACAATGAACTTGCAACCCTTTACCCATCTTATTAAAACATAAGGTTCAGATGGAAATGTCATTCAAATATTTCGGGCTCAAAAAAGGCCCTGCCTGCCACACCCATATTTATGGACCAATTAAAATTTCTTAAACAATTTTAGTAAATAGTCACCTGAGAAACATTCTGGTAAAGTTTCATTGAAATTGGCTGAGTGGTTCCGGAGGAGATATCGTTCAAAGATCTTGGCCTGAAAAAATAAGCCCCGCCCTGCCACGCCCATATTCAAGGGCCAATCAAAATTTAGCAAATAGTTTTTGAAAAGAGACACTCAAGGAACATTCCTGTTCATTTAAATCAGCCAAGTGGTTCAGGAGAAAATGTGATTCAAAAATTTCGGGCTCAACAAAAGCCCCGACTTGCCTTGCCCATATTTATGGACAAATCAATTTTTTTTTAACAATTTAAGTAAAGGGTCACCAAGGGAACATTCTGGTAAAATTTCATTGAAATCAGCCCATTGGTTCAGGAGGAGATGTCATTCAAAGATTTTGGGCTCAAAATAAGCCCCGCCCTGCCATGCCCATATTTATGGGCCAATCAAAATTTCTTAAACAATTTAAGTAAAGGGTCACCTAAGGAACATGCATGCCAAGTTTCATTGAAATCGGCCCGATGGTTTAGGAGGAGAAGATTTTTAAAGATTTCAAAGTGAAAAAATGCCACGCCCATATTTGGGGCCAATCAAAATTCTTTACTAATATAAGAAGAGGGCCACCCAAGGATCATTTCTACCATGTTTTGTTAAAATCCGCCCAGCGGTTTGGGAGGAGTAGATGTTTATAGAACAAGAGCTGTCACTGTAAGATGACAATGCCCCCGACACCGCTTTGATTTAGAAGTTATGGCCAATGTTAAAGTTTTTGGACGGAATGACGGACGGACGGACGGACAGACGGACGGACGGACAAGTCAAATTTATGATGCCTCCCTATCGGGGGCATAAAAAGTTTACGCATGGACGCAAGACGAACACTCTGCCATGACAATAGCTCACTGGCCAGTGGAGCTAAAAACCCTTACTTATTCCTTGAGATGAGCAGATGAAACAAAAGAATAAAATTAAGGATGTCTAAATAACTTAAATTCCAGGTCCTAAATACTGTAAAATGATCAAGACATTTGAAATAATTTATTGGCAACATACAACATTGTGTATATTTTCATGAACAGTTTATCAATTTTGACTATATGCCACAAATGAAATAAAAGATATTAACAAAACACACAGAAAGCTTTTTTATTCATTATTATCACCATGATTTTGGCATTGATTAACATTGACTATTATCAAATCCCAGGTTATATCATGCCACAACCTGAAGTGTATCATTAGAAACAAAAGCACATGGCTGTTTACTGTTAGAGTTCTTGCAGACTATTACAATTCAATATGTTGGGAGCCATTTAATCAACAAGACTCTATTCTATTCTATTCATTCTTCACTAGTCCTGGTGGACAACCGACTTAGAATTTCCACTTGTCCTCCATGATTTCTTACATCTAAATACAAGCTGACAAGTGGATTCTTTGGACACTGTCACATCCAGAGTTTTCAACACCAAGCTTGATTGGCAATTTTAACATGCTCCAGTGATCTGATATCCATATGAGATCCCAAGTGACAGTTTATTGGAACCTGTAAATATCAGCACATACCAATTGACGTTTTACTCTCGAGAGTTAGTGTCAACCCTGTCTGTGTTGCATTTAAACCTTTTGCATTTCTAGAAAAATAAGTAAATTTTGCATGCGCTAGTTTTCAGAAGTTAAGCCATCTTTTGAAAATGAACTCAAATCATGCAATTATCCTGACAGGGATGAAAGATAGTTACAACATAATCCTTTGAAAATTGAAATGTGGAGCATTTCTTATAAAATTAACTTTAAACCTGTATTTTTCACCACAGACACTGGCCAGTTGGGTGTTAGTCCGATAGTTAAGGGCCTTGGAACATATTTATGTGGGACTGTTTATAAGGGACTTTGAGGTAAAATATGTTATGTTGTGATGTGCTTAAAGACAATTTGTCTGAAGATTTTCACATTTTACTTATCCTTTTGCACTTAAGAAAGAGAATAATTATTTGATTTTTTCCAGTAAGATGTAATTCAATGATATTTTAATAATCATTAAAATTTGAAAGGGCATGTAAAAGATCATTTCTGAAATCTGACCAGATTGGAGATTAATATTTATAATTGTTCTTTAATTCATTTTCTTTGAAAAGAATGAATTGCTTTATATCCCGCTTTCTCATCAATTCATGCCTTCTCTTTGGATTTGTGCAAGTCAAATCTCTATTATAATGAGGATTTTTGTAAAACCTTACTCAGGGTTCCCACGCTCGTACAGTTCCAAAATTCCCTGACTTTTCCCTGACATTTCCCTGACAAGAAAGTGATTTTCCCTGACATTTAATGAACGTTTCGGCACATGTTATTCTATTCATTTACAAATTTATCAAATGTATTTATGTAAAATTATGAAATAGCTCTAGAAATATTCCTTTTAATCTCCCTATCTTGAGCACTATACAGTAAATACAATGTATTACATTTTCTTAATTCAAGTTTGCTCGCGTAGGGTTTAAAAGCCTCTTTCCAAACTAATTCATATATAGAACAAGGGCTCAAAATCTAACCATTTATGGTACTTATCTCGCCATTATAAATATGATGTCCTATCTGAAACATCAAGCTGCACATCCAATATAGGATTCACCAATTTGTGAGACACACTTCAATCTTGTCAAAAGAATGTTAGAAGCTGTAGGGGTCAAACTTCTGATCGAAAGATGAGCAGTCCTAAACTCACTTGTTGCATGAGGGCATGCATATTTAACAAAGAGGCCCTATGAGAGGCAGAGATTTTCTCTTACCACCCTAGAAATAGGGCGCCCTTAGGGTGTAGGGTTTGTACAAGACAATCAGTATATGTAGAAGGAATCTAAAACTTTGTTATAGCTCAAAAGTAAAAAGCAAAAACCTCTACAATCGCAAACTCTTCAAATACCAGTAGGTCTAATGCTAAAGTACCCATATCATATATCGAAAGTCAAAGCCTATGGTGCCTGTGACAGAAAGGTACAGTGCCGTCCATGGCAGAGAGGTATTGCATCCTTTAGTTCTTATATAAAATTATTTTAGACCATACTTGTGAATTTTCCAGGAAAACGTTGTGGGGGATAAAGCCAAGTTTATTTCCCAATGGATCTAATACATATACAGATTTAAACAAAAGCCTTTGACATGATTGAGATATAATTATAAATTGTAACTGTACAAGTTATATCAAAACAAGTGCATGTCGTATTGCGATGCAATACAGGAGTCCCCCACCGGATAACAAAAAATCCTTTCTTATAATATATCTCCTACTTACTAGATCTATAACTGTATACAAAATTTGAAGTCGCTAGCACATTAGGTTTTGAACAAAATGTCCCAAACAAAAATATAAGAGTAAAATCAACCAATGGCAAAAACTCCAAAAGTGGGCGGAGAAGAATGATTCTTGTACATGCCACTTGTCCTCAATGAGATCTATAAGTGTACCAAGTTTGAAGTTGCTAGCACTGATGGCTCAGAAGATATGGTCAGGACAAAAATGTCAGGATAAAAAACAACAACAGAAAATAACTAAAAAAGTGGATGTGGCAGAGAAACAGTTCTTGAACATGACACTTGTCCTCAAAAAGATCTATAAGTACGGGACAAAAATGTAAGGATAGAAACTACAAAGGGCAATAATGGACATGGCAGAGTGACAGTTCTTGTACATGACACTTGTCCTTAATGATATCTATAAGTGTAGCAAGTTTGAAGTTTCTAGCACTAATGGTTTAGGAGATATGTTCTGGACAAAAATGTAAAGGTAAAAACAACAAAGGGCAATAAGTCAAAAAGTGGGTGTGGCAGAGTAACAGTTCTTGTACATTACACTTGTCCTCATCTATACGTGTACAAAGTTTAAAGTTGCTAGCACTTATAGTTTAGGAGATATGATCCGGACAAGAATGTAAGACTAAAAACAACAAAGGGCAATAACTCAGAAAGTGGACATGGCAGAGTAACAGTTCTTGTACATGACACTTGTCCTCGATAAGATCTATAAGTGTACAAAGTTTGAAGTTGCTAGCACTTATGGTTTAGGAGATATGATCCGAACAAAAATGTAAGGCAAAAACAACAAAGGGCAATAACTCAAAAAGTAGGCATGGCAGAGTAACAGTCCTTGAACATGACACTTGTCCTCAAAAAGATCTATAAGTGTACAAAGTTTAAAATTGCTAGCACTTATAATTTAGGAGATATGATCCGGACAAGAATGTAAGGCTAAAAATAACAAAGGGTTATAACTCAGAAAGTGGGCATGGCAGAGTTATGGATCTTGAACATGACACTTGTCCTCAATGAGATCTATAAGTGTACCAAGTTTGAAGTTGCTAGCACTTATAATTTAGGAGATATGATCCGGACAAGAATGTAAGGCTAAAAATAACAAAGGGTTATAACTCAGAAAGTGGGCATGGCAGAGTTATGGATCTTGAACATGACACTTGTCCTCAATGAGATCTATAAGTGTACCAAGTTTGAAGTTGCTAGCACTGATAGTTTAGGAGATATGTTCTGGACAAGAATGTCAGGATAAATCAAAGCACTGAAAGTACTGATGGTGAACGAACCTGATGGCATTCTAGAGTGATATATTGAATTCAATTAGAAAAGAGAAATTACGAATGTAAAAAAAGTGGGAAGAATTGTCTCAATAAAATTTCCATTATTCGGAAATTTCACTGCAAATTCAAAGAAAGGGAAAGAGAGGAAAAATCCTATTAGAAAAATTTTTGTTAGATAATGAGATGTTACTCTGTGAAAATTTCTTTTACACACTTGAAATAGGTACATTTATTAATTAAACATAAATGGAGAAAACATTTTAATCCTGTCTAAAACTGTCTTTAACCTATATACAATGGTGTTTGTTTTTACAAAAGTAGTTGTTATCATGTTTAAGCTTATTTCAAGTCAATTTGTTGTATTTGTTTTAACGTTTTTAACTATCTTTGTTTCTTCTCAGAGGATGAAAAGGTCTTTGAGTACCAACCAAAGAAACACCTATGAATATCAGTCAGTCCTGAACTGTACTCATTGTTTAAAGTTATGATTTGTTAACTTATTAATAGTATTTTGAACCATAACCTGAGAGATTAGTTTTTATCGTATTTGAAGCCATAACCACTTCCGTGGTTGACACTCACGTCGTTATTCAATTTTATAACACTGCAGGATGAGATATATTTAAGTATAGGTTAAAGGAGGTCTAGTGCCCTATTAGTATAAATCATAGATAATTTCTGTTTAAGGTTTAGAAATAAAAGTATAACTTTTTATATTGAACAATTGCTCCATAGTAAATTGCATACTAAAAGTCTTTATAAATATTATTTTTGCAACGTAATTTCTACATCAAAAGCGAATAAGAATCTTATTTAAGAAGTTTATTTTCTAAAGGGAGGTAATAATTGCATGACTATGTCTATGACTATGTTTAAGTATTATACAATGTTTTTTTCCTTCCGAATGGGGGCGGCTCGGTGGTCTAGTGGTAAAACACAAGACTACTAATCCTAAGGTCCGTGGTTCGAATCCCGAACGCGGCAGGAATTTTCAAGGATACTTGCTATCCTCCGCCCAACTAGAAGTGAACTGGTAAGAAACCCAAAGGTAGCTTCGCGTGTGTCGGTGCTTTACACTGGGCACGTTAAAGGAGGTCTTTTCGTAGAAGAGCTAGGATCTTGAACCCGGATCTCCTTGTACCCGCTTCTTTCTCTCTCATGGTCCATACCATATATGCCTAGAGCACGGAGGGACCTAAATCCTACAAATACACACACACACATTTCCTTCCGAATTTCTTTCCAAAAAGAATTGATAATCCTTACAATTGTCGGTTTATTTTTTGCACGAGAACCTATTGTTTACCTTCAGGAGTTTGGATGCTTGTAAAATCACTCACTATCGATATCTTATTACAGTATTGTGGCTGATATTAGACTTTCTGCTCGGAGCTAGTTTTTGCTTAAACTGTAGTTAACCAATTCTAAACGTATTTTGGGAAGGATGGAGCCAGTTTTTATTCATCGATTAAGATTTTCATGATTTCTGTAAAAAACGCAATGACTTTTCCAGAATAATTTAACAACTAAACCCGCCTGTCGAAGAGTAAACAAGTGCATGACGGATCTGGTTCCCCCCTTGACCACGGCAATATCTACTCGTCAATTGGAGTGGTATCTAGGGTTGAATATTTAGCTATCATTTATTTATTTTTCAAATAGAATTTTGGATTGATATGGTTTTACAGATTGAAAAAAATGCAAAGTAGAATGGCCCCAACGAAATATCTTCCGTGCCTGTCGCATTTGGTATTCGGCAATATTCGCTTCTGAGACAGACAAATACGAAACGTTTTCGCTGGGAATAAATTCACCGAATATTCGAGTGTATCCTTACAAGCCCTACTTCAGCCAACGCAATTTTATAGAAAAATCTTAATAGCGGCGTTCATCCCTATTCAAATAAAAGTACAAGAAAGGTTGTACATGTAAAACACATGTCCAATCATTCTTAAAACCCGTCTCGAGACTGACTTTCGCTAGTTGAAAAGTTACGTAAAACCGCGTTACCGTTTCTAATGACACAAGGTGTCTTGATGTGTCATTCGTCTCAACTCGGCCGATTCCTCTAACCTACATTTAAATCGGAGCCGTCGGAGATCACCCGAGTATTGCCGAATGTAAGTTCAAGAGGATATGACCTAAATAAACACGTATTTCCGGCTAATTACTACAAGTTGCACCAGCGAAGGCTTGGGTCAAAAACATAGTATCTGTCTCTACGGTGTCTAGACACAAACTTTGATTTTGCTTTAAACTCTCGACAAGCTTACGCCGATCAAAAATTCCCTTGATAAACATTGCAAGATCATTTTGTGTTTTTCAAGGCGAATTTTCCTTATTTTCACTTGATAAAGAATATTAGTATCAGGCCGTTAAAGAAAAAAACAGTGATTTTGCGGAAAAAAATATTGAAAGATACTAAATTGAATTTTAAGAGGCGCTACTTTATTTAAAATGTATTAACATCCAACAGGATTTTCCTGACATGGTATATAACACTGGTGAACGACGTTCGTTCACCAAAAACAACAACAGAAAATAACTCAAAAAGTTGGCGTGGCAGAGTAACAGTTCTTGTACATGACACTTCTCCTCAATGAGATCTATTAGTGTACCAAGTTTGAAGTTGCTAGCACTTATAGTTTAGGAGATATGTTCC
Source organism: Fragum whitleyi (assembly GCA_948146395.1). NCBI lineage: Eukaryota > Metazoa > Mollusca > Bivalvia > Cardiida > Cardiidae > Fragum > Fragum whitleyi. The sequence goes on along the minus strand of OX411545.1, from coordinate 90,849,290 downwards.
GGACAAGAATGTAAGGCAAAAACAACAAAGGGCAATAACTCTAAAAGTGGGCATGGCAGAGTAACGGTTCTTGATCTTGACACTTCTCCTCAATGAGATCTATAAGTGTACCAAGTTTGAAGTTGCTTGCACACATAGTTTAGGAGATATGTTCCGGACAAGAATGTTAGGGTAAAAACAACAAAGGGCAATAACTCAAAAAGTTGGCGTGGCAGAGTAACGGTTCTTGAACATGACACTTCTCCTCAATGAGATCTATAAGTGTACAAAGTTTGAAGTTGCTAGCACATATGGTTTAGAAGAAGAAGAATACCCCAGACAAAAGTGTGACAGACAGAGGGATGGACAGACGGACGGACGGACAGACAGACGGTATCGAGCAAACCTATAGTCCCCCATCTGGTAACCGTCGGGGGACTAATAAAAGCAATTTGTAATAAGTAAGACAAAAATCTGTCATGTAGTGAATACTTTCATTGACCAAATGGGTCTTATAAGGCATGTTCAAGTAATAAGGCATGTTCAAGTAATTATCATCTTAGCAATTCAAGGTCCACAGAAACAGGATCTTAAAATTTAGATTTGATCAGATTTCTTTTCAATTATGATGGTCCGGTCTGAAGCTAACAAACCTAATATTTGCAACATAACCACCTTGGAAAATGTAATCAACATCTTTTTAGTATTGTTGACAACATTAGACAGATTTGCAGAAAGAATTGAAGCTTGATTACAACAATTCCATTAGATTTCAAGATGTGCATAAATTAAAGAATTTAAATTATGAAATCATCTTACCTACACATGGTGGTGAAGATAAAAGTATCATGTTATTATATTAAGTAGAATCAATTCATCAATACTCTAAACATAATTCTTTGAACCTCAAAACTGAAATTACCTTACAAACAATTAGTGTTGTAAAATCAGACTCAGATCAGAATCGATAATCGAATTGAATCGGAAACTGTTTTCGATTCAATTATCGATTTTGAAATCGAAACTTCATTTTTGTTGGATGCAGTTGTTTATTACCTCCAAAGACTAAAGTTTGTCACCTGTTGTCAAGTATCAACAGTAAGTGTTGTTCAAGCAAAAAATGGAATTCAAATCAACTGTACAAGTAAATAATAAAGATCAGAAATATTGGGGAGAAATATATATGAGACAGAAAATCATTAGAGCCTTCAAATTTAAGTTCTATAATGAAATCTCCAAAGTATCAAGTTACTTCCAAGTTGGTGATTTTTTGTTTCAGAAAACGATGATTAATGCACTTTGATAGTTATATAAACCAAGGATAATTACCATTTTTTAAGCCTTAATTGCTCACTAACTTCTTGTTGGTCTAAAATAAGAACAACAACAAAAAAATATAATTGCTGACATCAATAATTATTCCAAAGTTACATGCATCATTTATATATATTTATAATTGACACACCATTATGTAAAAAAATTCCGAACCTAATTGATACAGAACAATCTACTGTAGCGACTAGCAAGTCATTAGACAATCAGATGTTGACTTATCTTTGTTTGTTTATGCCTTTTTGCATATTTTGAATATAACTCGAGAGAGAAAACTTTTAACTTTGTAGCAATAACATTTCAGGCCTAGGTAGGTGGTAAGATTTCTCTCAATCTGTCAGTGTTTCAGTGCTTTGGTTTAAAAGCCAAAATAAGATCTACAAGAGTTGAAAAAAAGAAATGTCTTTCAGAAGAATACAGGCACTTGAGATTGTCATAAAAATAACAAATAATTTGATGGGTCGAACATTCTTGGGTACGAATAAGCAGAAAATTATCATTGTGTTTGTGCTTTTGAAACTGGAAAAAAAAAAAAAAAAACAGGTAAAATAAGACTAGCTATCAGTAATTCTTTAAAAATTGGACTCTGCAATCAGTTCTAAGGCCTCCTAATTGATGCGATTTGTAAAATAGAATTTGCTTTTTCTAGCGGTGCCGAAAGTCGTAGAAAATCTGTTTCCCAATTGTCAATTTTTCATGAGAAATTTGACCTTTTTAGTGTTTTCATAAACATCAGAATGGATTTTCAGTTAAAAAAGCAATCTGCCAAGAACATAGTGACTGACATTCGGACTGACAATCTGGTAAAATTTACCCGACCCAGGGATTTCGTTCCGGCCATGTCTGACGGTCACTCTCCATGACTGGATATTGAAAAATATCTGACAAAGAAGCATTATTTCCATCGTCTGCCATTTTTTAATTTGAGTTTAAGAGTGATGTCCCTTTATTTTCAATAAACACAACGGATAAAAAGTACCGGAAAGGAAAAAAAGTAACGACATCGATTTTTCGAAGCAAGAATCGATCGTCGCCAATCTCAGACTTCAGCGACGATTAATCGATTATTTCCGATAATCGTTACAACACTACAAACAATGATAGATGAAGGAGCTTAAGGACATAAATTAGTCTAAAATTAATAAGACAATAGACCTTTCAGTAAATAATTTGCTGATAAAATCTTTAGAGACTGCCTTTGTGTTAGATACTCCTGAAATGAAAAATTCCCTGACAGACATTTCAAAATTCCCTGACATTTCCCTGACTTTTGTCTTATTTTCCAAATTTCCCTGATACTCAACAAAATTCCCTGACATTTCCCTGACTTTTTCAAAAATCCATTTTCCCTGACTTTTCCCTGACGCGTGGGAACCCTGTTACTGTGTTTAGTTTTATTTCATGTGAAAATGTAAACAAACTTGGAATTATTTTTTCTTTTCTAGTATAAAAAACTAATTAATGAATCTAAAGAAATTACCGACTTTTCTATAATGGCGGACTAACTTGGTTATGCCATCTTTGAAAATATTGTCTGTGTCTGCAACTTCAGGCGTTGAAACTAACTTTTTTGCCACTCGCTGAAACTTGCAAGTACCCTAATTTTCAACTCGTAAAATAAAATCGTCACTCCCAAATATAACATTTCCCCCCCAAAAAAATTCAAAATTACAAGCTCAAAATTAACTTTTTTCAGTTGTTTCAATTACTGTCAAAAATTGATTATCTTGTTTACATTTCAAATTTTTCACGCTAAAAAAATCGCATGCACAAATATTAATGTACTCTTACACTGGTCATTTTTTACGGGAAACCAGATGAGGCTACAGATTGGATCATTGGATACTTCAACACATTATATCCAACTGTAACCATGATTTTTAATTTCACGTGGTAAACATGCTACGGAATCAGCCGAGTTTTGACGGATGCTAGTTTCATTTTAAAGAAATGCTTGATTTATTGAAATAATGAAGTAATTCAAGCGTCTTACGAGCATGATGTGGCAGTGTTGCATTACTTTTTGGCAATTGAATTAGAATTACAACAATATTGTTGATCTTTGCAACTCGCACATACGTAAGTGGTTGTTACTTCATACTCACAATCTTCAATTTTCAATGAGGGATATCGGTCGGTTATCTCCCTTGAAATACTCCCAAAGGAGGAAGGGTCCAAATCAGTGGTAACCTTGGGTTTTATCCTTATTTTCTTTGCACTGTAAGATTGAAAGATAAGCTCTAAATCAAATATTGCGCAATTTATAAGATACATTTGAAGTAAAATAAACATTTATTTCCTTCTTTGCTATTGAAAATTATATCATAAATACGAATTGCATAAATAAGTAATTTGTATTTACAAAAATAAAATTCGCAACTTCTCCAAAGAAACTATGGATAAAATCCAAGGAAAATTTCTAAAAGGACCGCTAACGATTTTGGAACACCTCTGATTTAATCCACAGAGCAAATAAGGGAGTTAACACGCCAAAGTTTCCCATTGCATTTTGAGAGTTTCGCAAGTGCTTATTTCAACTTGTGAAATCTTTGGGTTGAAAATTATCATGTGGAATAACTTTATTTTAAAGATAATGAAGAGAAAGAAGAATGGGACAAATTCTTCTTAATAACCCAAAATTAGCTCCCCCAATCAGATGCACGAATCCAATGAGAAACTGTAGTCAGAATTAGACTGACCACTCCAGTCCACTTAACCCTTGTCATGCTGAATAAAAATCTTTGCAAAATAAAAGTAAAATCAAAAGCACTGGAAGTTACCAAATCGAGGGTTAAGTACAAGACTGTTCTAAGTCTATATACAATATATACACTTAGTAAAGTCTTGCCCTGAACCCTCAAAATGTGAGCGAGAATGTGAGCGAGATTTCGGAAATGCATTGTTTTAGACCTTTCTGGTTGAAAAGAAATACAGGTGGTATGAACTAAGATCAGACTGCACATATGTGCATGCTGCTCTTTGTCTATGCCTTCTGTCAAAGCAGGAATATTCCGGGTTCAGCATGACAAGAGTTAGGAGTAAAATTTTTAAATAAATTTATCAACTATAATAATTATTTGTCGATTTAACATTAGGTAACATAACTTTGCAATAAAAAATTATGTAAATATTTTGATGTTCACTTTTTATCACTGTACAAATGGCTGCTATTATCAAATAAGATGAACAAATCTAGGAGAAAAGAGGATACAGATGAAGTTTTTCTTTTCCACATAAGTTTACTCTGCAAGTACAAATTTCTAACTATCTACATAATAATAGACTACTCACTTACATAAGTCAGAATAGTGTCAAACCCTGAATACTGTTTTGATCTCTAAGTCAATTGCACAATAGACCAAACTTGAAAATGTAGGTAAAAACCCTTCGATTGACTTTGCCTGTGTTAGACTTCTTTGTTGTTAGTCCTATTTATAAGACCCGACATACGTTATTTTACATTTTGACTTTTATCGTGTATGTCGGGTCTTATCAGTTTCCTGTTTGTGTCCATGTGCAAATCCCGATGAAGAAACGGTTTGCTGTTTGGACACAAAATACACATGCTTTAATAATGAAATGCCAAGCAACCTATAAATTTTATACAAGGAACAATGAAATGTGCGTCGAATGCAACAATTTATGAGAAGTGAACTTACCAGATCATTAATTAATCCCTATTGAAACTCAGTAACCCTCTAAATAATGTTTTCCGCTGTCGAACAATGCCGAACATTCCAATTAAGTAAACAAAAACAGCACGTGGAAATGGTGGAACCACTGATTGGAATTATTTCAACCGAAATGTGTATTAAAAATAAAGTCTACACAGTCATTATGTATCACACAAAATTAGGTAAAAGTAACACGATTAAAGGAAAAAAGAATATTTAAATTTGGGCTGAATGCGCTGAAAAGGAAATATTAACTTTTTTTTTTTAATCCATCGTCTGTTCTATTCCATTATATATGCCTCGGGCACAAAAAAATGCAACTTTAATACCTGTCTGTTTCTATAAGATTCTCTGTTGTTTTAATTCTATTTTACTTACCGATCTACAATTCCTTATAGTATCTAGTTAAACTGGCCGTTATTCCGTAAAAAACGGTCCGTAGTTTGGTTTAAAAGGGCCATTAGATGTTTCTGAAAACTGTAAGAAGGGCCTATTTCTGATTTTGCATTCGGTCGAAACGGCCCAAGTGTAGTTTTTTAAACAATTATCTCTACGAAAATTACCAAAGAGTTTTTTTTATGAAAAATACCTAAATTGATTTGAGTTAAGGTTTTATTCTAATATTTTCTCATTGTTACGTCTATGCTAGTTTTCGTCATTTTTCTTTCTTCAGAATTTTCCCCTGATATTGAATGTGATACATGTGTATTTATAGAAAATACCTTAATACAGTAAGAAAATGAATACTTGGATTGTGAATTTATCCGACTGTTACAATTTCTGACCAAAAAGACTTGTAGAATGCTCTTCTTGTTCTACGATGTATAACAATTTTCAGAAAATGAAACTAGTCTATAGCTTCGTTGTGCTAGTGTTCTGTGCTCTTAAATTATGGCCCTGTAGGTTCTTATCCTATAAAAAACTTATTTAAGACTCGTTCATGCATTAAGAATCAGTCCCGGTTTATTTTTACGCGAGGAGTCTTCTTCTGTGAACTTGAATCACAGAGCCTGACTTAGCCTGGGATTAGAGTCCATGCTTGATTAAGTTCCGGGGTGTTTCTTATCATTTACGAAATCGCATTTTAAAATAGTATATGCACATATTTAGTCCTGGAGTATATCTTTCCCAATAGAAAACGTTTTGTATCTTTTTGCGAACAAATTTAGTCCCGTATTGTTAGTTAAATTAAAAGAAATCGCTTCAAATGTAATTTCTCAGTACATTTAAATTTAGTACTGTGTGTTTTCTTATATAACTTATCTTATCCAGATTACCATTTAGTTTATCATCATCTCTCAACTAAATAAAATTTCTGCGTATTCGGTGCGTATGGTTATGTTTTCATATTGCATCTGTAAACAAATGGTGTTTATTTCCCGTATTTGCCAACTTTGATAATTTTGACCATTATCTCAGAATACACCATAAAGATGGCACATGGATATATAGGAACAGTATAATTATGCACCGTGACAATTTTCCAAATGTTTGTAAACATTAGATCAGTCTCAATTTTGGACGCCACATATTCTATCGCTGGAACTCGCCGAAACCCAGAGATCATGGAGAGCCCTTGCGGCAACGAAGGAGTTCCGTGTGGTTATAGGACGTTTTTTAAAGATGCTGAAGACATTTACGTTTTGTAGAAAAAAAAAAACTAAACAATTTTATATTATTTTTTTTAAATCACAAGATTGCATGGAGGCCGCAACCACGTCGTTAAGGCATCACAAAATCGCCACACGGACATCGCACGGTCACTGTCGACTTTATGCTTAGAATTCTTTACCACATAATTATTCTACGATCCCCGCAAAGGCACAGTTGGGAAAAAGTACAGGAGCCGCATGGTCTAAAGTAGATCTAACATAAGATGACAAATCATACAGTCACCGCGATTACTTTGCGATTGACTTCTAATCGCTGCACGTGCACACAATGATTCGTGGATGAAAGGGTTATAAAATCCGTTTGGGCACCACACAATTTTGTGAACATGTACGCTGTAGATAAAGAAATTGTAAGGTGTCAAAATTTGAAAAAAAAAACAAAAACAAAAAAAAAACATAAGCTGCGATATCGTACGGCGTCCGTGGGTTATGTTAACTTGGCTTAGCGAGATATTTCGAAAACGGTTGAAATAGAGACATACAAATGTAAGGAGTAAACTATTTCTTGGAGATTAAAGATCTTGTTCTGATAATTTCTCTTTTATGTATATTGTCATTTTTTTTTAATTTTCCATTTTTTACAAATTAAGTTTGACGAATAAATAAATTATAGGCTTTAATTGCTTAATGGTCATCAAATTTTAAACAAAGTTACACTATTCTCGTTATTCTACCAACAGATGTAAGTTAGTCGAATAAACGAACAGCCTTGACACCGTCAAGAAAATTCAACCAAAATATCTTAAGTTATCTTTAAAATCTTATAAAAAAGATTCTAAAGGACGAACCTTCGAAATAAAACAGGTACTTATAGGTTTAAGACCTCGTCCTGCGCGGACGCCTATAATATATTATAAAACAAGATAAATCTAGGTTTCTTCGATCGCGTCCATGTCATCAGGACTTATTTCCGAACTCAACCGAATAACGACGAGCTTTTTTCCCGCAAATTATGTCAGTGAAACAATAGAAGACTGAATATATCGAGAAAATCACAGGGCTTCAGACTCACACGGTTACATTTTTTTCAAAGTTAACGAACTTTGGCTAATTAAAACGGTTCACAAATTCGAACATTCTATGATACTCTTTCTACTACTTGACGATTTAAGTTCAAGTAAGTTTGCAATATGATCGGAGTAAATCCCGACTTAAAGAAGTTAACCGAGTCTGACTAAGTAGCCGCGCTAAATCGGGTATGGAAACTGTCATTTCGAACAAACTAATCCAAAATCTAGTTTTACATAATTATATTGTGTGTGTATGTGTCAAGTGTCACAAAAAAATGTGTCTGTGAATCAACATTGTCGGCGATCAGGATATAACAACGCCAGTTAAGTATCTTCTTCTACAGCAGTTCAGAAACTATTATTTGAAGTGTGAGAGAATCCCTGCGCTAATTTCTCACGAGAAATTTGCAATCGTTTCTGTACTCGGATGCGACCAGTCTAAAAATAGCAATGCAATCTGAGGTCTGAATCTGTTCTAATCAGTAGATCTACGGACATTTTTCTCGTAAACGGGACTTTAAAAAATCACAAAAACAAAGCGAATTTAACATGAAAAATATATTTTAATGAAGATATTGTTTACTGCACATACTCCGCACCAACTTATTTATTTATTACATTATACCGTATATTGTTGCAGAATGTTTAGATGCAAATTTTTATCATATGCATAATTTAAAATGGGCTGATTTGACCCGAGGCCGTCGATATATTTTTCCGTTCAAACTTGTTTTTTCCCTTATAGAATCAAAAATATAAATGTCTTTTACTATGAAATTGCCTCAAATAAAAAATTTAGTTTAATTCAAGAATGTTTATCAACTGTTTCTGCGCGCATTATTTTTTCGTTTAAAAATTATTTGCCGTCTGTTTTTTATTTTCCCAAAGCTGCTTTGGAACAAAACAATTGGAAATGCATTGTGAAAGTGAAAGCGAAAACTTTTTTCCTTGAAAATTGACACATTCGGTGGAAATTAAGGCGAGCGACAAGTAAGAATTGATTCAGAAGTTATATGTTATTGATCTGACGTGTTGTTCGCTGTCACAGTTGTTTAAATCGCGAAAAGATTTTTGCTAACGGGAAAAGTTAAGGATACTTTTAGACGTTACACTGCAATAACAAAGGTAAAACATGAAATATCAGAAAAGTGAATATGAAATAAAGAATGATGCATGTGTAAACGTCTTAATATTTGGACTACTTTGTTGTGAAAAAAAATCAGAAATTCAAATTCATATTTCTATAGAAAATTTTCTGAGTGAAGCACCAAAATGTCAGTAGCATTTAAACATTTTGCTATATAATAAATCAAATATCAGACTGTTTTTTGTAAGTGTACAGGATAATCAAAAGCAACTTTTTGTCATTTTTCTTAAACCGAAAGTAAGTTTGCGAGCTTACATAAGAACGGCAAGATTGAGTGAAAAATGAAGGAAGCAGCTTTTCTTATTAATAAACAATGATCAAATATGAAACATAATCTTATTGTGTATTTACTGATTGCCACCTCTTTCATATAAGCTTTGTGGTTGTATAATACAAGGAAAATGAAAAATGATATTTACCGTCCGTGTGTTTCCCGCCGTGGATGATGAAAGAGTGAGAATGCACCAGGGCAAACACCTCTTTATATAATCTGTTGTACAACCAATCAGAAAGCGACTGTACCGATTGTAGCGATTTCATTGGATAGTTACTTTAGAAATAGACTTAACGTTTATCACAAGTAGTTAGACTAGACAGACTGTCCCAACTATGCAGAAATGGTTGGATAGGTGGGAAATGTTAGACAGGGACAGACACCTGTTACAGAACAATGAAGAAGCAATATTTTCAAACAAGGAAAGGAAAAGCAGCGTTTTCTTAGCTACGATCTGATTACGAAAGATTAAAAGAATATCTAAATTAATTTTTGCGGGTTGAGTGGATCATCGGCAGAAAGGGCGAAACTACCATTACGCAAATGCGTATTAGAAATAAATCCTCTTTTGAAAATGTGTCGTTGATGAATGATCAAACATCGAAACTACAGCTTATTCATGTTGAAATTGCGGTGTTTTGATGATTCACCAACGCTAAAGGCATAACTTGAGGGGGGCGGACGGACATTCATCTTTCACAGTCCACTATCGCCTTTATCCGAAATATTCTTTGTTGGTCGCCTTCGGATTTCTGAGTGCGAATCAATTCCACTTCACCGATTTCTTTAATGCTTTTCCGTGGTTTATCGAGAAATAACGGTAGATTATCACTTGATAATCTCACCGCAAAAGCAGTGAAATTATCAAATTTTTATACCCTGCCTCTGTGCATTTCACCCTATCTGATGTCATCATTATGCGGGGCGAAATTAGTGACGTCACATTGAATGTTGCATAGCAATCACGCGCAAATCGGACGCGCTTTACGAAAATATGTCCTAGAAATTCACATTTTGTCTCATTTTTGCATTGAAGAAATAGAATAATCGTTTGTTTTTCGAGTAAGATCGATAAGTATTTCATTTCGTGAACACTCGTGAAAATTTAGCTTTTGTGGTTAACTCAATGAAATATAACTCGATCTTACACTGAAACAAACGATTATCCTCTATTTAATCATATTGATATTCTGTAATCTATACAGCAATAAAGTTCATTTTATATGCGAAAATATCACATAGATTGCGAGTTTCCAAGAAAATCATCTTCTACAAGAGTGGAACCCTATTACATACACACATGCGTACCTGCGAAATAACTTGTGACAATTTCATTATTATTCAAAATTGATAGCCTGGCCATTTATAACTAATAAAATCGAAACTTCAGTAAATTCTAGTTTTAATTTGATTTTGGAATCCGAGTCATGAGGTCACACGTTCGATCTCCCGACGATGCAAATATCTTCAGTTCTCCGACCTATTTGCAAAACTTAGAAAGTTTGGAGTTTTGAATCTGGGAAAGGGTGTAGTGGCACTGGAGTAAGAAATATTCATGATGAATCATGTCTATAAGTGCCTTAGCTGCAGCGATATGGCCATAAAACTTGCAGAAACTGTTTTAAACCATAAACAAAAATTACATTAAAACTTGTGTAAGGGGACCGACAAAAGCGGTCGTTTATTGGAACGGTCGCTTAATACACGATATTGCGATAGATGTGACAGGTAATTTTGATAGCATTATAGGTTGTCTGTCAAGTCGTTCTGAATGCTATGATCTTCGAGCCTTCTAGAATCGTCTTATTGAGACGATTCTAATGGGATCCAACAACATAAGATTCAATAATAACCAATTTTTGTTACGAATGTCCTCTTTTTCAGAGATTTTGCGTACAGTTAAGGGACGTTTTATGGTGGTCGCTTAACAAGAATGATCGCTTCATAGAGGCGGTTGCTCGAGAAATATCGACTGTACCAGCAAGACAGATGCAGACTTCAATATTTTTTCCTAAACCGTTTATACACTTTCAAATACCCCCAACAATTTTCTTGTAATTATACTATTTCATACTTGCCTATCACAACACAAAATAATTTGATACAGTGGCAGCCTTTCGCTCAGTTCTAAAAAGAGCTCGTGAAGGCTTTTTACACGTATTAAATATCTTTTAATGAAAATAGATACAAATTCTGGGGCGAAACGCATGCGCTTCCTTAACGTGATGGCAGAAATGGTTGACTCTAATTTAGATACAGTAAAACATGAGTTAAGCGACCACCTAGTGGACCACAAAAAAGCGGTCGTTTATTGGAACGGTCGCTTTATACACAATATTGTGATAAATGTGACAGGTAATTTTGATAGCATTATAGATTGTCCGTCAAGTCGTCCTGAATGCTATGATCTTCGAGCACGTTAGAATCGTCTTATTGAGACGATTCTAATGGGATCCAACAACATAAGATTCAATAATAACCAATTTTTGTTACGAATGTCCTCTTTTTCAGAGATTTTGCTAACGTTTAAGGGTCTTTTTATGGTGGTCGCTTAATAAAAATGATTGCTTAATAGAGGCGGTCTCTTTAGCGATATCGACTGTAAATTCTACCTTTGAAGGATATTGCTACGGAATACGACATTTTTATCTACGTAACTAGGGATTTCTACATTTTCTCTTCAGTTTTTTTTTTTTTTTTTGTGGTTGCGGCTGACACTGTATTGCATTGGATTTTTTTTAATTCCGGTACTTAAAAAAATGCATATATCATATAAAAGAAACGATAACCCTTCATTTATTTCCTCATTTAATTGTAAAATAAATGATGTCTGGTTCTGTAGACATCGTAGAAATAGCGGCCTTATTTAGTATGTTGTAGTACTTATATATTTGTTTTAGTACTAGAAAAGTCTTCCTTTGCAATTTTCTTAACTCTGCTTTAAAGACTACAATTAACATCATCGTGAAATTGACATTCATCTCGATCAAATCCATTCCAAATCACTCGCTCAGTGCTCCATTCATTCGTTCTAAACACTCACTCAAAGCATACAAGCATGCTCCAAACCTACTGATAAAGATAGAATTAACAATGCCACTCAAAAATAAATAAAGCTAGAATAAAATGGCGATTCAGTACTGACACAATTCAAAGTGTAAGCGTCAGATGGGTTCTTGAAGAAATAGGAAGCAATTCATAGAACGTGTATGCATATTTGATTAAAGGGGGGTAATGAATATCGCAAATTTTGTTCATCTTGAACAAAATTTGCGATTGGATCACCTCCCATTAAATTAATTCAAAGCTCACTCCACACACTCATTCAATCTAATTCCAAAATCATTCCAAAAAACATTCACCTTGTCAATTTCACGATATTGCTTACTTTACTTCCAATGCCTTGTCGTGTTGATAGAACAAATGATTAAGAATCACTTGCCCCACACCGTTGTGAGTTTTAGGCCTACCAGGGTTGTCAAGTTGTAGGTGTCTGACAAGCATGTTGTCCTTGTACGCGGTTGCATATTGAAGAAGTTCTTTTAACTTAGTCACTTAATATAGGTTTCTATATTGGTACTCAGATTTGGTGTTGAATAAATAAGGACCCCACAATTTGCTTAACAACATCACGATTTCTGCTACAATGCGCTACACGAGTTATTTAAAATGACTCCATTAGCTTTGGACCATTCAGTCACCTCATACTATACACTCTAAACAGTGCAGTGGTTGCAGTTCTATTTCTTTTATGTTAAATGGGAATCGTTCAACCACAATAGATACTTCAATATGCAGCGCAAAATGATATGGCTGTTTCGACTGATAGGACGGATAACCAAGCAAGCATGAAAATTTAGGGCCCATATGGGTAGAATCTTGGTAAAATGTTATTATGGGGCCATCTGGGTCCTTTATTTGGAAAGAATGCTCATATAGGGTAAGTAAACTTGACTGGACCCATTTGGGTATATTCCTTGTGCATATGTGATGCATAAGAGTTATATATGTCTGAATCAGGTCGAGTAGAAACAACAACAACAACATCATCAACTACAAATAAACACGACAGTGATTTGATTAGGTATGCATAGTATATTACTATATAGAGAGTATGTTTTATTTGAAATAAGTTAGATGGGGATCAAAATTCTATAGATGAAATCAGGAGGGGGTCAGTATTTTATAAGGGGGTCAGTATTTAATAGAGAGGGTCATTATTGTATATCAAATAATGACCGGGGGTCATTATTCTATGGTGGCCAATTTACAGCGTTACAGGTGTGTAACCGGCTACAACGGCGAGATATCGCGAACTTATCGGCGATACCAAAACGGAAACGTTAACATACTGTAAAGGTAAGGGACAAAAACACGTCTGTCAAAAGTCGGTCAGAACGCGTCCGATGATCTGTCGTAGCCCCGCCGATCGATTATAACACTGGCGATAAATCCTTGATACAATATTGGCATCGACAAATCTAGTCCCCCGTTTCGACACAATGTTCCCGATTGCCACGGCGGTCACGACAGCCACGTTTCGAGCCATCGTGGACGAAACAGGGTAAACGTGAGGCAACATAAGGAAACGGTATCGACAAACTTAATGCTGCGTTTCGATTTATTATCCGGCGGCCACGGCGGCCCCGTTTCTCCAAAACGTGGTACGCCGTGGAAGTTTGGTCTTTGGTGGCATAGTGCAATGTAAAAGTCGAGAATGGCGTTTACTGCTTTACAACTCAAACTAGAATGAGGCTGAAGCTCCGAATTTCATCTATTTTTTTCTCAGCCCGCATGCGCCGTGACGATCGTATCATAACTTGACACAACTTAGCAGGGCGTAGCAAACACCGTCACATACCGTGGTACGTCGTAAATCAACGCAACAAAACGTTTCAAGTTAACCATAGCTTGCCGTGAAGAACGGGATGAGACGTGAGACATCCGTGGGGAAACGCAACTTTAAGCAATCATGGCTTGCCGGGCTGCAATCACGCTTCCCGTTGCGCTACGGATATCTTCCAAGTTTCTCTACGGTGTGTTACGTGCTGTCACGGTTTGTTGCGTGCATCCCGTTTTGTCACATTTCTCATTTCCGTGGCGATTGCCGTGGCAGATTTTTTGACAGTTTAAAAATTTGCCCCGGCGGCCACGTTCGTCCTGTTCTGTTACGTTTGCTTATCCCGTCGCCCTGCGTTGTCCAACATTCGTCGCGATTTAGCCACGCTTGTCTGAAACGGGGTCGCCTCGTTCGCTGGAAACATAGTGGAACGCAGCATAACTAACCGTGATTCCTGAGGCAGTCAGGACAAATATTTTAACTGTCAAAATTTTTTCCACGGCAGCCACGGAGCAGATGACCTACGCCATGATACGTTGCTGTAACAAAACTTAGACCGTGCCCATAGCGGGAAAAGATAAAACATTTTTATCAGACAACTTAGGGTTCTTTGGAGTTACATTACGGTCTTTCACCTTAATTCCTAGTTATCTACGGCCATTAGGGGAGCTACATTCGTTAAATTATCCGTTTCGTGATTTCTCGCGGACATCAAGGCGAGCAAAGGAATGTGTTTATCGTTTGGTCACGTTCAATCACAATGCATCCCGGTCGATAAAGGTTTACTTAACGTTCGAATACGGTCTGGCAAAATACACGTGGTCGTGCTAAAAAGCATTAAAGACCCAACACGACAGAAAAGATTTGGTTGAGATAAAAACATTGAGTAATGCAATTATGCCAATGTTATATGTGTAGTTTAATCCAACAATACAAAAGAAGGCCTTCCAAGAATATACGGACACCTCTCTGTGCAGGCCCATCAAGTATAGGAGCTTGAGCTTGAGCAGCAATAGCCGGAGGATTCTCGTCTATAAAAATAAAAAGGTCTTTATTTTTTGAGGGTAGAACATAAGACATATTTCAAAAACAAAAAAAAAAAAGAAGAAGAAAAATAAACACGAAAGGAGTATTTTTTACAGTGCTGCCTTCAACATTTCAACATTTATGAAGTATGGTTAAATGGATAACCTAAATGACGATTATTTAAACGGTTATGATAGAATGATATAATCAAGCCTACAAAATTGAGAACAAGATAAGAATCAGATTAAAATTATAAACACAGCTAAATGAAGACTGGAACTTGCTATTACCCCTGACCTGAATGCTCATTCATGTTTTCTTATTGAAAATTCACAACACATCTAAAGTTAATCTTTTTGTTACAATATTTTGTAAATCTAAAGGTCGCCGGAATACCACTGTCAACAAAGAAATAGTAGAAGCAATAAAGGACAAACAAAAGAAATGAAAAAAATATACATTCTGCAAGAACCACTTGACATATGACTTATATAAAAAGGCTAGAAACAAAGTCACAAAATTAGTCAAAGAATGTAAATATAACAGGGAAAAAATATAGCTGAAAAGATCCAAGGTGACCCAAAATTATTCTGGAAAATTGTAAGAGATAAAACAACAACAACAAAAAACAACCTGGCGTAAATTGTTTATAAATAAATGGTTAATTGGAAACAGATGACATCAGTATGGCACACATACTAAATAACCACTTTATATCTGTGTTCACAAAAGAAAGTGAATCAAACCCCAATACTGCGGAACCCACCGCCTGTTGCATCAGGAATATTGAATCGCAGAAGACAAAATAATAAAAGCAATTCAATCTACAGATCCAGCAAAGTCTGCAGGACCTGATGGCATACACCCCAAACTGATAAATGAAACCAGACTGACCCTAGTTTAGCCTCTACTCAAACTTTATCAAAAATCACTAGAAGAAGGCAAACTTCCCAAACAATGGAAAGAAGCAAATGTAACTCCAATATACAAATCTGGACCTAAGACAAGCCCTGAAAACTATCGCCCTATAAGTGTGACCTCTATCTGCTGTCGAATCTTGGAAAAAATAATTAAAAAAGAAATTGTAGACTATCTCGAAAGAAACAAATTAATCTTTTCAATGCCTGTAACTGGTCCAATGAATGGGACATGATGTTCAACCAGAAAAAGTGCAAAGTACTACATATCGGCAAAAGTAAACCGGGAGAATTCTACATGGAAGATAAATACAACAAAATATCCAAATTAGATACCACGACTCAAGAAAAAGATTTAGGAGTTATCATAGATAGAGACCTAACCTTTGACCAACATATTACTGAGAAAGTAAAAATAGCCAATGGAAACCAAGGTATCATAGGTAATTCGTTCACTTTCATGGATGAAACAATGTTTAAAAAACTCTACAAGGCGATGGTTCGTCCTCACCTTGAATACGGGTCAGCCATCTGGTGCCCGAGACTCAAAAAACACTCAGTCATGATTGAGAACGTCCAACGGAGAGCGACTAGGATGGTCAAAGGTCTAAAACACTTATCTTACCAGACATGATAAAACTGGAAGACTCTTCAATAACTAGGGGAAATAGACACAAATATATAAACACAAATTGAATACTGAAAAAAGGTAAAACTGCTTTAGGCAACCGCGTTGTAAACATTTGGAATAAACTCTCAAACTCAGTAGTTGAAGCAACCAGTGTCAATATGTTTAAATCAAGACTAAATACAGATTGGGAAGTAAATAATAAATTCTTCCCAAGCTGTAATTAGGAAATAATAAAGCCTCATAATATTATACTAACTTACTATATTTAAATGACATAAAGAATCACCTACAAAGAATACCTCAGTATACCAAGTATAAAATAAATGACAATACTCATTTACATCAACTCTGGTGTGACTTACTGCAGTATACCAGAAACAAAACAAAACTAAACAATATCAAGACTCCTATAAAAAAAGACAAAATTAAAATCTCTTCCTAAATCAAAATCAGGCAGTTCTTAAAAATCAAAGTAATCAAAGTACAACAAGAAATTTTATAGAAAATTTAATAAAAAAAAAAAAAAAAAAAAAAAAAAACTGTATATAATCACATCTTAAACAATATGAAAGAAAAAATTATAGTAGTAGATACTCACTTTTATCTCGACTCGCGAATTGTCAAATACGAGTAAGGGGAACGGAGACCAGTGAGCAGTTCCTCCAACAAGCGCCAAAAAAACTGTGAAAAAGTGATACAGTGTGTATAATGAACACAATAGTGAGTAGTAACTAGTGATTGAAGTGCTTTATGACATTCAAACGAATGTTAACTTTAATAAGAAGTGTACAAATATATCAGCAAAATCAGCTTAAATGGCAATTAAATAAACAAGAGTCGTAATCGCCAATTTTTAAAAAAATCCAATATCTATTTTTCTTAAAAGAAAAAAAAAGTACAATATTTTTCAAAAAGCACGGTTCATTTCTGTATAACCATTCTACCACAAATTGGTAAGGTGCAAAAACATTGAGAAAAAAGAGAAATTACTTGTTTCGAGAACCGTATTAAGCTATTTATTCATTTATCTAATATTAATTTATTCTATCCTAAAACCAAGGAACTTGCGTGCTTAAAGAAAGTGAACACATTTTGTCGATTACCAAAGCCTCGAAACTTCAGCCCGGACAAACTGATGTTACAAAGGGTTGTCGGTAACTAAGGCTACTGGTGTTAATTTAAAAGAAAATATGACAAAGGTTATATGAGCTTGGTACCATCCTGAACTATACATTAGCTGTTTTGAAGTCGATGGTGATACAATCTTTGCCGGGCCAGCACATGCCCATATGAGCGACGCCCCCAGAAGACGGTTAGTTGTTAAGGGGGATAGTGCAAGGATACATGACGAAACTACTGCTGAGATCCGCCATGGTTCTTTAACGTGCTCGGTGTAAAGCACCGTCTCACGGGGCCTCGGTTTAACGTCTCATCCGAAAGACAATTAGTTTTGTTAGTGTACCAGCCCGGGAATCGAATCCACGCGGTCGAACTTCAATGGTTTTGAAGTCCGGTGCTCTACCAACTGACTGAGCTAATCGGGCTGGTACTTGGTACTTGGGTAGGGATTCGGTTTATATATCTGCATGCAGGGGCGGTAACCCAGTCTATCTACGCAGCTGAACTTAATAATAGTCTCTTCCCTTGCATTAATTTAATTATTTCCACTTGTTAATGATTATTTTATCTCTATTTTAAAATCTATAATTTGAGTCAGCAATAAAACATCACAATAAATTAGAAAAACCCGAACTATTATTGAATACTGAGTCTCACACTAATGCGCTTTCTCGTAGCGCACACATTGATGCACGTGTTAAATTTCTACTTTCTGTTTCGCAGACTTTGCGTCACGTGACTTAAAATTTCACAGGTAGCCAATCAACTGTGGTGTTTTGATATCTTGTTTGGACATTCTTGTGTCAGGACGGACGGAACATTTCTGCGAGAAATTGTTGTGAAAAAGGGTGAAAATCCATTCATACCGACTCAAAAATATAATTTGTGGATTGATTTAACCGTGACAATTTCTTTAAATCGTGTCTCGAAGAGGAATTTATTTTTGGTAAGTTTTAATTCACACCTGGTTTACCATGACACTTGTGAACACTAAATGGCATTTTTCACATAACAAAATCTACTGTTTATAACTACAATAATGTGAATTGAAAAATGCCACGCCTCACCGCAGTGTGTTTTGTATTTTCCAAATAATTCATTTAGTCTCAGGTCTAATTTATTTATGATGGCATATTTGAGTTTATAATTAGTCTGTCAATTCAACGTGCTCACATTTTAGACTGGTATATTCCATCCGCAGATCCTTAATTGCTTTTCGGAGGGGATGGGAACCTAATGACCATATTGATTGCTCAGCGCAAAACGGTTGTAACTCCCTATAAACATATAGGGAGTTACAACTGTTTCACGCTGAGCCATCGATATGACCAAATGCAGTGCTTTTACTGGGACCTTCAGCCCAAAATTTTCATAATGGAGAAAACGTTTATACTTGATATGTATTTCAAGCACTGTAGTTTAACAAGTAATTATTGACATTGATTTTATTTAAGAGACAATAAGAGATTTTTTATTCATTGAGGAATGACACTCAGAATCTAAATTTTACTGAATGAATATGCAACTCAATCAGATTCATACATAAACCCGATTAGGTTTTTAGTTTCAGACCTCAATGAAATTAAAACAATATTCTCTTCATATGGTATGATTTAATATTATGAAGCCAGAATGTTGATAATTCTCCATAATGAAACAAATTTCTTTGGGAACTAATATAAAAAATAAGTTTGTACTCAAAATTTATTTCATTGAGGTATAAAACCTAGTTTTCACCCGATCATCAAATCTTGATGTACACAAAAAAATATTGTGAATCATTCTGAAAAATTTCATTAAAATTTCTCACATTTTTTCAGCTATAGATTGTAGTTGCGCTACAAACAAAAAATTCTTTTGCTCAAACTTCTTGCAACATCCCTGCAACATCACTAAGATCAAATGTAAAAATCCAAGAGGCAGATTTCATTGTACCTGGTATTTTTAACAATCTTGTTCAGTGTTACTTTTAGTTCTGCTATAAAGAAAATTATTTCAGTTGTTCCAAGTCATGGCTAGTCTGTAGTTTTGCGATATACTTTTTAGATCACCTGAGCAGGAAGTGCTCAAGGTGAGCAATTGTGGTAATCCAATGTCCGTCGTCAGTTGTGCTTTTTCCTTCGTCCAAATTTTCTTAAAACATCTAAACATGTGGGCCAATTTTGATGAAACTGGGTAGGGATGTTCCTTGGGTCAAGCTCTACAAAGTTGTTCAAATAAATGAAATCGACCCTTAACTCTCCCTTGACTCTTAAAAATAAGGTAAAAATTGGAAATTTTTCAAAAATCTTCTTCTCTGAAATCGGTATCATATTTGGGCACCACCCAGGCTCATCCCTTTTTAGCTCACCCGAGCATGAAGGGTGAATATAGGAAAACTTTCAAAAATCTTCTTCTCTGACACCAGAAAACAGACAGCTCTCATATTTGGTATATAGCATCATCTAGTGGACCTTTACAAAGTTTGTTCATATCAAGACCCTGGGGTCATATTTGGGCTCTTCCCAGCATAACCCTTTTACATAGAAATAAAGAGCAAAAATTTTCAAAAATCGTCTTCTCTGAAACAAGAAGGCAGACTGGTGAACGAAGTTTATTCACCAAAAATTCATGTATGATAATGGCACTCTAGCTGAGTAAGCATGAGTTTTAGCATTTCATGACTTTCACAGAATACTGGAAGGCTGGAGACATTTTTCTCATCAGAAGATTTGTTTGATTCTCTATTCCATGAAATATAATCACTTATTTAAAAGCTGGGATCCTTAAAGTTAAAATAACTTTTTTCTTTCTCCTATATCTTGACAGACCTTTAAAATGTAGACATAAAATTTTACTGTTAGACTTGATAATGGTTTATTGTCGACTGCTTTCAATGACAGAAATAAAACTGAAATAAAATCTCTCATTGAGAGACTGAAAAATAACATTAATGTTCACTTTGATTTAGCTTCTGTTCTTTAACCCATTACCACACAAAAGTGTTTGCCAATCGGTTTCAAATCACAATCAATTATGTAAGTATACAGTTGGAAGAGTAAATTTGTTTTTCTAAGAAATAAATACAGCACTTCCGGTATCAATACTTTGAAGAATAAAATGTGAAAATTTAGTTAAGACTCATGACCTAAAGACTCATTCCTTTCAGAGATTTCTAGTAACTCCATAGCTGAGCATGAAACAATGATATCTGCACATATATATATACATATAGGCAGTTACAACTGTTTCACGCTGAACTATCAAACTGATGTCAGTTTTGAAAACAATGTGTAATGACTTTCATTCATAGTTTAAGAACTGATTAATTTATGAAATTTCTAAAACAATTATCCCAATGGAACACCCAAACCAATTGATAATTGATTATAATTGCTTAATCTGCCAATCGCTACCACATATCCTCACATTTTCACTTAAAGCAAGAAAGCATTGGTCCAATCTTCATTAAACTTGGTCAGAGTCTACTCATAAGGATGAGCCCTATCGAAAATGAGATTTTCATATCATCAAAGCCATTGGAAAAGGGGCTTATATGACAAAATCCTTAGCATGGAGATCTAGAAGCGCCATTGTTGGCCAAATCTTCATCAAACTTACTCAGACTTTTTCCTGGCCACAAGGATCCTGGATGAACCCTACAATGAAAATGGGAAGGTTCCTTGGGAGCTACTGAAAAAAGTGGCCTCAATGAAAAAAATCTTGTTTGGGCAGAATATTGGTCCAATCTTCATTTAACTTGCTTGGGATGTTTGTCTGGTCACAATTGGGCCACCGTCGTAGCGCAGTTGGTAGAGCGTCGGACTGTCAATCTAGAGGTCCTGGGTTCGATCCCAGACGGCGGAACTCATTCTTTCCTACTATTTGTCTCTCACCAATGGGTTGATAATAATAGACCTATGTGAGTTAGCAGCTTGAGGCTAGGAGTGGATGTGATGGTTGTACTGGTGAGAGAAATACCAGGAAACCATTGTTAGGTGCTCCAGCCGCCATGATATAACTGAAAAAATGTTAAAGCGGTGTAAAACTCCATTCAATCAATTTGTCTGGTCACAAGGATTAAGGACGAGCCCTATTGGAAATGAGATTATTTCAACCAAAATAATTGGCACTCTTGTTGGCACTCTAGAAGTCACATAATTGGCAAAATCTTCATGAAACCTACTCCAATTTGATCCAATTTTGATCCAATCTTCATGAAACTGGGCCAGAATGTTTTTTTGGTCTCAAGAATGCACCACATTTAAAATGGAAACATTCCATCTGAAAGTTCGGGAAAAAAGGCCTTAATGACAAAATCCTAATTGACACACTAGAGGCCTCAAATTTGACACAATCTTCATAAAACTTGGTCAGAATGTTTGTCAAGTCACAAAGATGAATCATATTAAAGATTGAATCATTCCATCAGAAAACACTGGAAACAGGCCTAATAATGACAAAATCCTAAAATGTTAACACTATTTAAAAATAGAATTTTAGTCTTCATTAAATAAGCAACTTTAGTACAAAATCTTTTATCAATGATAAATAAACATTGTACTTTCACACTGGTTGTTTGATTTCATGATCTTACAACAGTATCAAGCAATGAACTCAAGGAAGCGATCTAGGGCAATCATGGCATTCTTGTTATGAAAGTCTTAAAAGTAAATTCTTTTCATCAAGAGAAATTTACACCTAAAAAAGGGGTTCAAGCATCCTTGTACTCATGGTCTGCATATTGTGACAAGCTTACATTCAGCCACCATCAGGATGTCCTTTAAAGCCTTTCACATTTGAGCCTTTGCGGTACATTTCCAACAATTTGACATCTATGTGAGGTGAAAATATTAAGCAGCCAAGGCAGTTATGTATTATAACTAGAAGATTGTCAACCTGACTACAGATACTTTAAGACCATATCTATCCATAAATCGCATAGTGAAGACTCTGGTCAGACTGTGCGGATGCACAGACTAACAAAAGTCTTTGCTTTGCACATATTTGAAATTGTTGGAAATGTCACGCACAGGCCCATTTGTTCTAGAATACTCCTGCAATGCATTATGAATGTGAATATGTACCCATTGGGATGTGCTAAAATTACATGGAAAGGATACAGCTAGTTTTCAAAGTCTTTCACTAAAGGCTTAGTGCCTTTGCTTTGCTCTTTAAAAACAAGTCGAAATTATAAGGGTTAGTGCAAAACTATTATTAGTGCCTATAAATATATAGGCACTAACAACAAATCAACTTGCAATGACTACTTGTTTGATTATATTTAGTTTAATGCGACCTGAAAATCTACTATTATCTCAATTCAAAGCATTACAAAACCAAAGTCTGAGGACTGAATATTTTAGGATTATCAGATTGTTTCAATAGCTGTCAAAATATACAGGGTCCAGTGCAAGACCGTAGTAAGTGTATATACATTGTATATACACTTACTACAGTCTTGCACGGAACCATGGATATACAGGGTGTAAATTGTTTAACCACATACCTTCTTATAATGGGTAAATCGTATTGACCCTAATGCAGGGATAAATCTGGCTAAAATATCATGTGAAAAAATATCTGGTGTAGCAAATTCTAATGAGAAATTAAGAATATTTTGTGAGAAATGAGACTGTGTAATGTAATGAAAAATTGAATTATTCCATGGATGAATGGTTGAGTTGATTTGATTATAGATTATTGATTTCGAAATGATATTATGTAATGTGCTGAATAATTATCAGCTGACTTAACTAAGTGTTCCCCTCTGAACATAATTCACATATGATTTTTTCTCATTTGTATCTGAAAAATCTTAAGTCGAAACTTGAGAATATTTTGAGTTGAGAATGAGAAAAGTTTTAGAAACTTCAGCTTAGAAATTGTCTGCTCACAGTTATAGAATATTTCTGGGCTCCAAGGTTATTAAACTTTTTTCATGCTCAACTGAGAATTTTCTAAAATTTGAAACTCAAATATTAAAGATGATTTATTTATAACAACATATTTATTTTATCTTTTATGTTCATGTAATAACATCAATAAAACAACAGCTGTAATCTGAAGTTTTAATTTTGAGTGAATTTTGAGTTGAGAATTAGAGGTTTAATTATAATCTCAGGCCCTGATGGACAGTGGGTCTGTCCAGGATTCTATATGTCTGTCCATCTCCCTAACATGAAATTATCGAAATATCATCACACACGGGTACAAATTTTGTTTAAATGTGAAGGATATTATTCTGTTTGTATGTGTCACCCAGTTAGATGCGTCAATGATAAAAGAACAAATTGATGGCAGTATTGTCAAGAAATTGCCTATTTTATCTATTTGACCTATATTCATAACAAAACAAATTGAAAAAGCCAAGTGATAAAAAATTGTATATCTTAAATACAGGTGTATTTATTCATGTATTTACCTGAAAACCCCTATGTACTTTAAGTTTCATGTTGTGCTGAATAAAACTCTTAACAAAATTTGCATAAAATCAAAGTGCTGAAAGCAAAATATAACTGAGTAAAACCCGAGTGTTAACAGAAGAAAACATGGATTAATAAATAAATTCAAGTGCTGTCAACGCCCGTCTTTTTTTACTTAAATATCCTCGGTCTAGGCCTATACACTTTAACAGTTTCTATTCTGACATTGATATAGAGCATAAATAAAGATGTTGTTCTTATTTCTGCATTGGATTTTGTGACGTCATAAATTTACCAAGCTCCTGTGAAACTACTGGGCAGAATTCAACCAAATCATCCAAAACAGGAATCATCCTTGGGACATGCTCCTTCAGATTTCTGCATTAAATTCTTATCAGACTGATAGATAACATGGGTGCTATGAGCTGTTGGAGTGACCTCACCGGAATTTACTTCCGGAGGGTGTTGTATGGTAAAAGGAGATCTTAAAGAAAAATAGTGTCGCTTGAAAATGGCATTTTGAAGTAGAGAAAGCGATCCACATGCTTATTTACTTGATCTTTTGCTAGTTTTGCATCTTTTCTTTTAAATATAGCTCTGGTTTGATCATTTTTTTGCACAACTTCCATTCCGGGAGGATGGATAAGTGACGGCTATCCAAACTAACTGTCCTCTTCATTGGTGGGAAAAAGATGGTACCTTTACTCTGGCTTGAATAGCCCAAAACTTGAACATGATTGACCCAGCTTTTTTAGCTCACCTGAGCACATCGTGCTCAAGGTGAGCTTTTGTGATCGTTGAATGTCCGTCGTCCGTTGTGTGTCGTCCGTCGTCCGTCGTCAACAATTTAAGAGTTAACACTCTAGAGGCCACAAATATGATCCAATCTTAATGAAACTTTGTCAGAATGTTGGTCAGGTCACAAGGATGAATCCTAATGAAAATGGAAAGGATCCATGCCATATCACGGGAAAAGGGGCCTTAAAGACAATTTTCTTGTTTACACTCTAGAGGCCACAAATATGATCCAATCTTCATGAAACTTGGTCAGAATGTTTGTCAGGTCAAAAGGATGAACCCTATTGAAAATGGGAAGGATCCATGCCATATCACGGGAAAAGGGGCCTTAATGACAATTTTCTTGTTTTCGTTCTAGAGGCCACAAATATGGCTCAATCTTCACGAAACTTGGACAGAATGTTTGTCAGGTCACAAGGACGATCCCTTGTGAAAATGGGAAGGATCCATGCCATATCACGGGAAAAGAGGCCTGAATGACAATTTTCTTGTTTACTCTCTTGAGGCCACAAATACTGTCCAATCTTCATGAAACTTGGTCAGAATGTTTGTCAGGTCAAAAGGATGAACCCTATTGAAAATGGGAAGGATCTGTGCTATGTCACTGGAAAAGGGGCCTTAATGACAATTTTCTTGTTTTCACTCTAGAGGCTACAAATATTGTCCAATCTTCATGGAACTTGGTCAGAATGTTTTCCAGGTCACAATGATGAACCCTATTGAAAATGGGAAGGATCAGTGCCATATCACAGAAAAAAAATATGACCTTTGCTTGAAATTGGCTTATTAAATGAGACAAAGATACGAAGGTGAGCGATATAGGACCATCATGGTCCTCTTGTTATTCTCAAAAGATAGAACAATGAATGTAGATGAAGCGCTGTTAACATAATACATTGTATATAAGCAGTTTATTGTGGAATGCGCTGCAGCACTTTAAAATTGAGCAATATTTTATATAGAACAAAGAAGACCCAAAATTGGACGGGATCTGACATGTTGCGTCACCAAAAAATGGTCCCATATGATATAATATTACAAAAAATCTTCTCCTCTGAAATGTTACTAATCAGAATTCAATCAAACTTCATAAGTATGATGCTCATGACTGGGGATGCTCTTTCAGATTTCTTCGTCACTTTCTAACAGCGTTGATAATATGGGCTCTACAGGCTGTCATATCAGTCATAATGGTGCCAAATTATGAAATATAAAAAGTCTTCTTCTCTGAAACTACTGGTCAGAATTCAACAAAACTTCACAGGAATGTTCCTTGATACATGCTCTCTCAGATTTATTGGTAAAATTTTGATCAGGCTAATGGCTTGTATGTGCTGTCGTGTCGCCAAAAAATGGTTCCAAATGAAAAAATATAAAAAAATCTTCTCTGTAACTTTTTATCAGAATTCAATCAAACTTTACAAGATTGAGCCTCAGGACATGCTCTTTCAGATTTCTCTTTTATATTCTGATCGGGTGGATACATGTATGTGCCCTACAAGCTGTTAAGTTGGGTCACTGAAAAATGGTCCCATATGATAGAATTTAAAGAATATTCATCTCAGACATTAACAATCAGAATTCAACGAAACTACACAGAATGATGCTTGAGATGCTCTTTAAGCTTTCTTCATTACTTTCTATTCAGGTTCATAATGATTGGGTCATATGGGATGTTAGTTCACCAAAAAATGGTACCATCAATCAAAAAATCTTCTTCTTATTTCTGATTGGGTTAATAATGCGGGCTCTACAGGCTGTTGGGTCACCTAAAAATAGTCCCATGTGTTGAAATATGAATATAATTTCTCTGAAACAACTGATCAGAATTCAACCAAACTTCAGAGGAATATTATTTTAGATATGCGGCAGTCTTTGAAATTTCTTTGTTAAAATCTTATCCTGCTAATAATATGGACCAAGATGACCCCCTTGGATAGAAACTGCTAGTGGTCAAATGCAATATATTTAGAATTTTCTGACTCAAAACTCTTGTTTGTTTGTGGGATCAAAGATTAGCTGATTAACCAGGTCTTAGAGGTAGTTAAGTGCTTGTGCCAGAAATACCAGGAAAACATGGAGGTTAAAATAAGTAATCTAGCTGATGATATAAGACTGAAAAATTATTAAAAGTAGCGCTAAACACCGTGCAAACAAACAAAGTTTGAACTCAAATAATACTTCATTGTAACTCACTGGATGATACCAGTCTAAAAGTTATGGTCCCATTCTACAGATAGAATTTAATCTGAAATAAATTGAAACTGGACCCATTTCATTTAGAATTTTGAGTAAGATAATTTGATCAGTTTAAGAATAGTTGACAAAAAAGGGTTAACTGTAAATATTGAGGTGTAGATATACTTCTTCAAAAGGTTGAAATATTGTACATATAATAAAAAGCATATAAATAGTGTGCTAACTGGATTTGCCTACATTTCGAGTTTATACACCCGTCTATTGGACGTAAACTGGATATTTTAAGACTTTTTGGGCTTGTCGTAATGTATACAAATGTATAGAAATTTTTGATTCCAATCATATTTGGATTAAAGATAGACTTCAGTTTGGATTTTCATACATGTGGTTAGTTTTCTCTTATTTTCATTACTTTAATTGTTGGGTTTTTAATACCATATAAATGTGATCTATCATTTGAAAAGGGACCATCTGGGTAGTGCATATTGAAGTATCAACCCTCATAATTCAGACTGTGCTTATTGCACAGACTAGTCACTAACTTCAGTCTAGACATTAAGCTGCCTTTGCTGATTTTCTGAATCTAGAACAGGGTTTGACACTAAGGGGAGTCCGGGAGTCCTAGACTCCTAATTTCATTGACAGGACTCCTTTAATTTGCAAGTTAGGAGTCAAATGGACTCCTTGGTAAGAGGATATGTCCTAAAACAAATGATCAGAGAGAAGTCCTAGGTTTCTGCCCATAAACTCTATTTGGCAAATTCTCAGATCTTTTTTACACAATAGTTGTTGCAAATAACACTAATATTTTGGTTGTATCTGCTTGTTATTTTGATAGAAAGCCATCAATAATTATTGGGAAATTATTGTGGAAAAAGAAGAAATTGCTTGTTACAAACTTGTGGAAAAAAAGAAATTGCTTGTAACATATTTGAGCTTGGACTCCTTCATTTGACAAGCTTGGAGTCTGCTCGACTCCTTTTTCTCAGAAGTTAGTGTCAAACCCTGTAGAATGATCAGTCTAAATGTATTGTTGAATAATGTTTTTCGATAAAGAAAATCTGTGCAGTCTGTTAAGAGAATGCATGATGCTTCAAGCACTTGCCAAATAGTCCTTTTCCATGTGACATAACATTAATTATGTTGGATTCTTTAAAATTCTGATATATAAGCCTGTGACAAACTCAGCAATGGAACTAAACCAATTTTGACAAACCATTATCCTGTGGGTTTTTTACAAAGCAGGAAATACTTGAGAGAATTGTCTGTCTACTTCTTGAGTGAGTTGAAAAAATGAAGGGAAGGTATTCTTAACCATTGTCCTGCTGAACCTGGAATATTCCTGCTTTGGCAGGAGCTATAGACAAACATCAGTCTGCACATATGTGCAGTCTGAGGTTAGTCTACACCACCTGTTTCTCACTTTCAAACCAGAATTGTCAATAGATTTAGTTTTTAGCTCGGCTGTTTTCGAAGAAAACCCGAGGTATTATGATCACCTTGGCAACGTTCTCGTTGTTGGTGTTGGCTTGGTGTGGGCATTGGCGTTGGCATGACAAACTTTAACCTTGGTCATAACTTTTGAATGGTAAGTCATAGAGCCTTCATATTTCACATAATCATTGCTTGGGACAAGACCTTTCTGTAGGTACCAAGTTCTATGTCATCTGTCAAAGTCAAGATAATTTTTCAAGGTCAAATTTGTTTGAAAAAATTTAACCTTGGTCATAACTTTTGAATGGTAAGTCATAGAGCCTTCATATTTCACATAATCATTGCTTGGGACAAGACCTTTCTGTAGGTACCAAGTTCAAGATCATCAGTCAAGGTCAAGGTAATTTTTCAAGGTCAAATTTGTTTGAAAAAATATAACCTTGGTTATAGTTTTTGAATGGTAAGTCATAGAGCCTTCATATTCACAAGATCACTGCTTGGGACAAGACCTTTCTGTAGGTACCAAGTTCAAGGTCATCAGTCAAGGTCAAGGTCATTTTTCAAGGTCAAATTTGTTTGAAAAAATTTAACCTTGGTCATAACTTTTGAATGGTAAGTCAAAGAGCCTTCATATTTCAATTGATCATTGCTTGGAACAAGACCTTTCTGTAGGTACCAAGTTCACATATTTGCATTTGCCTAAGAAATAATAAACAGCTGAGCATTGGCACCCGCTTGCGGTGCTCTTGTTTAAATAAAAAATGACCTACAGTTGGTACTTTCAGTGCTTTTTGCCCTTTTATTTGAATGAAAATTTTAAGCCAAAATTTATTTAGCATTACAAGGGTAAATAATTTGAAGAAAACAAGATCACTGCCTTTGGGTGCCAATCCCTAGGTGTAGATTGGGAAAAAAGCATAAAACTAAGTCAAAAAGGGGCATAACTTTTACGAAACATGATTTCAGAGTCAATCACCTAATTTGGTTATGAGTCTCAATAGCTCTTGTGATGTTGAACACACATGCCAAGTTTCATGAAGATATCTTCAATAAAAACAGATATACCATATTTCTCGCAAATAAACGCTCCCAGGAGCTATACATAACCTGGTCTTGTATCCCTTATTTAGAGTGCATTTTCTGATTTATAAAATCATTAAAATAGAAGTCTTTAAGGCCTATTTCCCTTAAATTTAAGGTGGATTTCCTCTAAACAATTATATTTTTTCAGTGATGTGCATCTATAGGTATCAAAGTCAATGACATGTAACAAGTCAAGGTTATTCTGTTAATGTCAACATTTTGAACAAATGCTGTTTTGATTGCATTTGTGATTCACAAGCAGATCTTGTTTTTAAATGAAATTTGATTTCAGTATGATTTTGGTTAATCTTTTCTTTACTGATTACAATGCATAGAGGATAATCGTTTGTTTCAGTGTAAGATCGATTAATATTCATTAAGTGAACAATAAAAGCTATATTGTCACGAAAAATATAGCTTTTGTTGTTCAGGAAATGAAATATTAATCGATCTCACTCGAAAAAAAACCCCGATAATTCTATTTCTTTATTGCCAAAAAAGAGAGAAATGTGACATTTCTAGGACGTATTTTGGTAAAGCACGTCATTTTGGATGTGATTGCTATGCAACATTCATTGCGCACGTCACTTATTTCGCCAGATGACGTCAGATAGGATGAAATGCACAAAAGCAGGGTATAAGTTTTTGATAAGTTTGCTGCTTTTGCGGTGAGATTATCAAGTGTTAATATACTGTTATTTCTCGATAAACCACCGAAAAGCATTAAAGAAAAAAAGCATCATCTTCAAATCAGATTTACTGGGTTAAGTGCAAGACTGTTGTAAGTTTATATACATTGTACAGGCTTGTGTTGAACCCTCGAATTTTGTACTTTAGTTTTGTTTTGACATCTGTCAAGGTGTAAACATAATTCTTTTTATGCCCCCGATAGGGAGGCATCATAAATTTGACTTGTCCGTCCGTCCGTCTGTCCGTCCGTCCGTCTGTCTGTCCGTCCGTCCGTCTGTCCGTCCTTCCGTCATTCCGTCCAAAAACTTTAACATTGGCCATAACTTCTAAATCAAAGCGGTGTCGGGGGCATTGTCATCTTACAGTGACAGCTCTTGTTTTTTTCAATTTCTTTTTTTAAAATAAAAAACAGACAGACAGATAGAATTACCCAGTATGAAAGCTTACATGGTAGAGCTATATAGCTTGTTGATGTATATTTTGTGAACAGCTCTTAAAGTAGTTGGTGGCCTCCCTTTATGACGGCTAGGTTTTAAGAAAATTATGTTTTATCATGCAATCAAGAGTATGTAATTACATGGGAATACAATCAAATATTACATGTGATGACTCATTTATACATAGTGTTGATGAGCTACTAAAATGTTGTAACTACTTCTCAGATAAATTGTATGTACAAGGCTTTGGTGATAATGCATGTTTGAAAATGTACAGGGTGTGCCACCTTATTGTTGCAAGCTCCTTTTCGGTAAGTCTTTGTAAAAGCGAGGAAATCCTTCTGATAAGAAAAAACTACCCGGCTTTTAGGCAGGGGCCTGTACAACTTTACCCTTGTCATGCTGAACCCGGCATATTCCTGCTTTGGCAGGAGCTATAGACAAACATCAGTCTGCACATATGTGCAGTCTGATGTTAGTCTACACCACCTGTTTCTCCCTTTCAAACCAGAATGGTCAATAGATCAAGGTTTTAAAATAAAAATTGACCTATAGATGGTACTTTCAGTGCTTTTTACCCTTTGATTTTGGCGAAAATTTTAAGCCAAAGTAAATTTTTGGAAAATACATCAGTAGTGGAAAATTAACTATTTAATATTTTGGTAGAAAGCTTCAAAGTTTTGACATGTAGTTATTCATTTAGGAATACCGAACTAAAATCAAAGTCATTATCAAAGAAAATTGTTGATTTCTAAATTTTGTAACTACAGCTTGTTTAAAACTGTAGTTACAAAGTTTTAGAATTAAAACGACAAATTTTCCTTAAAAAATAGGTTACCAATTCTAAACAGGAAAAAGTATATTATCACAGTGTCATGTGACATATGACCTTGTTTGCGTGGGGAAAAATTGATTCTCTAAGAGAAAATGTATTTTTAGGAGTAAAATCCTCTTAGAGGAAGGGGCCTATAAACAGCCCTAATTCCTTAGTAAGAAAGACATATGAGCTAGATAAATAAAAAAAGATGATTTAGCTTGGGTTAACTTTAATTTCTTCTTTTCCAACAAATTATAGAAGCTAAGTATACCTGTCTTCCCATAAGCTGCTATCTTGGCATGTCCTTGAATAACCTTTAATTTCAGGAAGCTATGCCCTTGATTTATAGTAGATGGGTGTCTCAAAAAGGAGATGGGCGTTCAAAATAATGTTTATGGTTTCTGCTTGGTTTTATGTTTGTCTGCTCTATAGTATGATTAAGTGTATGAATTGACTGGTGATTTATAATGGGAGGGGTTATCGATTACCATGCCAGTTAAAAAGGGTCTGGCATATGATTATTGGCAATAATATTAATTAATTTTCATTATTTACCAATATATAGTTTACAATATTGCTAATCTACAAAGTACAATATTATTAAACGTGTATGAGCAATATTGAAGATTGATTTGAATGATATTTTGTTTAAAAAGATAGAAAAAGATAAAAAGATTTAAAAAAATAGACCATTACATAAGTTGCAGGATCAAAATTAATAACAATAATATTGAATCAATTTATCAGTCTCCAATATTGACAATACATGTACATGATAATAATATTGACAATCTACAGGATCGACAATATTATTGGTGGTGTATTGACAATATTGGAGATTCATTCGATATCATTGTATTATGTACATGATATTTACTGTAAACAGTAATGTCAGCAATATAGATTGTGAATCTCTAGTATCGGGGATCATTTTTGGGTGAGATATTTAGAGATTCTCTCATTTTTCTGTCAACAATCTCATTGAAACTGGCATTAAGAGGGAAATATATCTCAAAGCAAAATTAAATTTAGTGAAGGATTTTGTTGGCTCAGTGCAAAAAAGTTTTAACTGCCTATAATTTTATAGGCAGTTACAACTGTTTTGTGCTGAGGCATGAAATTTTGTTGAAATTTCTCGCCAAGAATTCTTAATTTCTCATTAGATATGACTAAATGAGATATTTTAGCACATGCTATTATGAGCCAGAATTATCCTAGTGGTATTGATGATGATAAAGTGACTTGTGATTAAATCGGAGATTTATACCTGTTTCCAGAAATCCAGTCTGTTTGACCCACTACATTTTTACCTTTATCTTCTGAGCAATGTGTTCAAACCAAATAATGTGTTTTCAAACACCGAAGAAACGGCCTTTTCAGTCACAATCTACAAACTTAGTTTTTACCTTATTTACTTTTCGACAAACAGAGAAGATGCTAATACAAAATTTGATGTAATTTTTGCTTTTAGTAATTACCAGTTAGTATTTTCAGTGTTTATAACATGACTTTCGGTTGAGTAAAGGAGTTGAAACGTACAATAGGTTAACTGTAAAATAAATTTGTAGCACTTACAATATTACTACTCTGATTTTTTTCTCGAACGGTCATTTACCAGTTGTAGGGCTGACAACCAATCAAATTCTGTTATGATTATCACTCGGTCAAAACCCACGCGTAAATTCACACCACGTGGTAGATGCAATGGACATCGTCTGCTCGAAATGTGTCAATTAAGTTGTTTGTCATTGGTCAATGGTCGTCTGCACTCTGACAGGGAGCGTGGGAAGTCTACTGGTGGAATGAGTACTGTTGACTATGTGTTAACAAATAGAAATAATTTTGTAATTTTGAAATATTTGATTTCAATGAGCACTCTGATCACGCTCAAATCCTATTTACAATAAATTCAAATTTGAGTATGAAGAAAAATTATTCAACAACAAATAAACCGACAAAAACATACGATAAACTGATATAGGATAGCAGTAAGAGCGATCTATTTTTAGAATAACTCATGAATAATCATAGAGTGCTGCTAGATTTAATCGATTGGTCAGAAACCAAAGATATAAATAGCATAGTTGCCGATTTCACGTGTTTCTTGAGGGAAAATGCATTTATAGTATTTGGGAAAACCCAATGCTTGAAAAAAAAAACATGTTGGTAATCAAAATTGTAAATAGTTTAATGAAAAATGTTTTGTTGCTAAACAGGCTTTTAAACTCTAGAGAGAGGAATAATATGAACAGACAAGCTTTTAGCTTGGCGTGTGCTCATTATAACAACGTAAAAAAATCTGCTAAGAAATAATTTAGACTAGCAGAGGGCTATCGAATCAGCAAACTTTCAAAATCGGACCCACGAGGTTGGATGAGCTGGCGATGTCCTCGAAAAGATGAAGTGTTAAGACAAAAAACTCACAAATTGGGCAAATATTTTACCAACTTTTATTGTCCAAATTTGAGCCCTTTTGATTGGCAAACTTATATAATTGCACTATCCCAGCCTCTCAATGATGTCCGATTTACAGTGCTGACAGCACTTTGATTTTATAATGGGAGGGGTTATTTACTGTAACATTACATATTAAACTTGTTCTTCAACTTTACTATTACTAGGGGTAGTGTCAAATATAAATATTTGAATAGAATTGAGTCATTACCATTGATCTTTGGGCGTATTTCACGAAAGGATTAGTATTTTGATATACTCATGTGTTGAAAAAAATGTCTTCCATAGTTCAAATATGGATTTGTAAACAGGAGAATTCTGTTTGCAAAAAGGGACACAAGCTTTTATTATTAAATATTTGATTCTGATTCGACAGCTTGAAGAGAGCAAGTAAATTGTCGAAATTAGTTGACTATTTGGTTTGTATGAAATACTGTGTTTGAAGTTTCTGTCAAAATTCAGTTGCCATGATTTCTCTACCATCATCACTAGAAATAAGTTAAATCTTTGTTTATAAAGAAAGAGAGCAAGGTCAAAGTCAGACTTTTATTATACAATATGTTACACTATATGCTACTTTCAGTATAAGATTTGATTTGATTGTATAAGATAAGATTTTTCAAAGATTTCAGTTTAAACAAGCATAATTAAATAATGATGTCTTGAAAGGTAGGTTGTTCTCTTTGAATTTCTCTCAGACTTCAAGGCTAACGTTAAGCCTGAAGGTCAAATGATTATGAACTACAGAAGTAATGATTGTGCTTTGAGAATCTGACTCAATTTCAATATATATTGTGGATGTTAAAGACATGAAGATTTATTCATGTAATTCTTTTGTTGCTACAATACTACTACTGCAATAATAAATTCCCACAAATCATTTTGAAGACTGACAGGACATGATAATTGGTGATTGTTGAAATGTTTCATTATTACAAGGAATGTTATTGTTTTGTCCGGATATATCCCATACAATACAAATAGACGGGTACTCTATTGTATTGATTTGCAATAATCAATGGTGACTCTGTGACAGCTTCCTGCAATGTTTGAAACTCAAGGAATCTTCCCTTATCCCAGTCTTATCTCTAACACATTCCCATACAATCCCTCTTTTTGATGCCTTAATATGCATGAAGGAAAAAGCTTTAGAAAAACATTGTGGAGAATGAAGAAATTGCTTGTTATAAGAAATTTCTTCATTGCTCACAATTATAAATTAATTTGCCAATTTGTCCTAGTCCCATAGTCACAATTTTATGATATTTCATACTTGAGTAGCAAATCAGATCTTCTTAACTTTAAACTATCAAAAATTTACGTTTAAAAACTTGTCATAGGAAAAGGGACCTTAATGTTATTTTCTTTATGTAAACTCCCTTTTTGTCTTGCAAAAACTTATATTGGCCATAACTTTTAATTGGTTACAGGTATAGTCTTCATATTTCACATGTGCATTGCTTGTGACAAACCCTTTTTATACGCCCGTCGAAGACGGGACGTATTATGGGATCACCCGTGGCGTCCGGGCGTCCAGGTGTCCGGGCGTCTGGGCGTCCGGGCGTCCGGGTGTCCGGGCGTCTGGGCGTCCGGGCGTCCGGCGGCGTCCACTTCTTTGTCCGGAGCATAACTCTGTCACTTGAAGTCCGATTGACTTCAAACTTGGCAATTGTATTCTTCTCATCATTGCGGAGTGCAGTGCACAAGAACCATAACTCTACCTGGCCTATTTTTTGAGTTATTGCCCTTTGTTGTTTTTCAGACTTGAATCTTGTCCGGAGTATATCTCTTAAAGTATAATAGCTAGGATCATGAAACTTCATGGGTGTATAGATCTCACCAAGGGGGAGTGCAGTGCACAAGAACCACAACTCTACCTGGCCTACTTTTTGAGTTAATGCCCTTTGTTGTTTTTCAGACTTGAATCTTGTCTGGAGTATATCTCTAAAAGTAAAATAGCTAGGATCATGAAACTTCATGGGTGTATAGATCTCACCAAGGGGAAGTGCAGTGCACAAGAACCATACCTCTACCTGGCCTATTTTTTGAGTAATTGCCCTTTGTTTTTTTTCATACTAGAATCTTGTCCGGAGTATATCTCTTAAAGTATAAAAGCTCGGATCATGAAACTTCATGGGTGTATACATCTCACCAAGGGGGAGTGCAGTGCACAAGAACCATAACTCTACCTGGCCTATTTTTTGAGTTATTGCCCTTTGTTGTTTTTCAGACTTGAATCTTGTCCAGAGTATATCTCTTAAAGTATAATAGCTAGGATCATGAAACTTCATGGGTGTATAGATCTCACCAAGGGGAAGTGCAGTGCACAAGAACCATAACTCTACCTGGCCTATTTTTTGAGTTATTGCCCTTTGTTGTTTTTCATACTAGAATCTTGTCCGGAGTATATCTCTTAAAGTATAATAGCTAGGATCATGAAACTTCATGGGTCTATAGATCTCACCAAGGGGGAGTGCAGTGCACAAGAACCATAACTCTACCTGGCCTTTTTTTGAGTTATTGCCCTTTGTTGTTTTTCAGACTTGAATCTTGTCCGGAGTATATCTCTTAAAGTATAATAGCTAGGATCATGAAACTTCATGGGTGTATAGATCTCACCAAGGGGAAGTGCAGTGCACAAGAACCATAACTCTACCTGGCCTATATTTTGAGTTATTTCCCTTTGTTGTTTTTCAGACTTGAATCTTGTCCGGAGTATATCTCTTAAAGTATAATAGCTAGGATCCTGAAACTTCATGGGTGTATAGATCTCACCAAGGGGTAGTGCAGTGCAAAAGAACCATAACTCTACCTGGCCTATTTTTTGAGTTATTGCTCTTTGTTGTTTTTCAGACTTGAATCTTGTCTGGAGTATATCTGTAAAAGTATAATAGCTAGGATCATGAAACTTCATGGGTGTATAGATCTTGCCCAGGGGGAGTGCAGTGTACAATAACCATAATTCTACCTGCCATTTTTTTTGAATTATCGCCCTTTGTTGTTTTTCAGACTTGAATCTTGTCCAGAGTATATCTGTAAAAGTATAATAGCTAGGATCATGAAACTTCATGGGTGCAAAAAATATTCATTCAAAATAACCTCAGTTCTATTCAAACCCCCAGTTAATACTAAGCAGTGTGACGGGCGTATCTTGTGACAATTTGGCACCTTGTTGTTTATAGTAAGGTCAAGGTCATGTGGCAAGGTCAGAATTTAGAAAATTAAAACTTTTTAAATGGATGAGACGATTCCAATGAGTACTCACAAGATAGGGTTTTTGCTAAAATTATTGAAATACTAAAAAAAAATTTAAAAAATCCAAAATCCCCCCCAATCTATAGCTCTGGTGTTCTTTGGATTCCCTTTGATTACCCTATGGACAGCCTTTGGTTACGACCTCTTTAAAATTTTGCAAAGTAATTTTTATCAGATAATGAGGTATATAATTAGGTTGCTGTTGGTAGACCCTCGAAAGTCAGCCTGATAAGCTCAGTCTGTAGAGCACCAGACTTCAAAACTACTGATGGTGCTTTACACCGAGCACTTTAAAGAACCATGGTGGATCTCAGCAGTAGTTTCGTCATGTATAATCCTTGCACTATCCCCCGTACCAACTAACTGTCTTCTAGAGGCATCACTCAAATGGGCATATGCTACAGTAGCAACAATAAATAAACAGAATTAAACAAATAAATTCAGCTTCTTGTGTTTTATTAGCTCACCTGAGCACATCGTGCTCAAGGTGAGCTTTTGTGATCATTGAATGTCCGTCGTCCGTCGTGCGTCGTCTGTCGTCTGTCGTCCGTCGTCCGTCGTCCGGCGTCAACAATCTTTGTGTTTACACTCTAGAGGCCACAAATATGGCCTAATCTTCATGAAACTTGGTCAGAATGTTGGCCAGGTCACAAGGATGAACCCTATTGAAAATGGGAAGGATCCGTGCCATATCACAGGAAAAGGGGCCATAATGACAATTTTCTTGTTTACACTCTAGATGCCACAAATATGGCCTAATCTTTATGAAACTTGGTCAGAAGGTTTGCCAAGCCACAAGGATTAACCCTATCAAAAATGGGAAGGATCCGTGCCATATCACGGGAAAAGGGGCCTTAATGACAATTTTCTTGTTTACACTCTAGAGGCCACAAACATGGCCCAATCTTTATGAAATTTGGTCAGAAGGTTGGCCAGGTCACAAGGATTAACCCTATTGAAAATGGGAAGGATCCGTGCCATATCACGGGAAAAGGGGCCTTAATGACAATTTTCTTGTTTACACTCTAGAGGCCACAAATATGGCCCAATCTTTATGAAATTTGGTCAGATGGTTGGCCAAGCCACAAGGATGATCCCTATCGAATATGGGAAGGATCTGTACCATATCACGGGAAAAGGGGCCTTAATGACAATTTTTTTGTTTACACTCTAGAGGCCACAAATATGGCCCAATCTTCATGAAATTTGGTCAGAATGTTGGCCAGGACACAAGGATGAACCCTTTTCAAAATGGGAAAGATCTGTGCCATATTACGGGAAAAGGGGCCTTAATGACAATTTTTTTGTTTACACTCTAGAGACCACAAATATGGCCCAATTTTCATGAAACTTGGTCAGAATGTTGGGCAGGTCACAAAGATGAACCCTTTTGAAAATGGGAAGGATACGTGCCATATCATGGGAAAAGGGGCTTTAATGACAATTTTCTTGTTTACGCTCTAGAAGCCACAAATACAATTCAATTTTCATGAAACATGATCAGAATAATGGCTAGGTCACAAGGATGAGCCCTATTTAAAATGGGAAAGATCCATGTCATATCACGGGAAAAGGGGCATATATGACTTTTCTTTTTAGAGGCCACAAATATTGCCCAATCTTTATGAAACTTGGTCAGAATGTTGGCCAGGTCACATGAAACTTGTTGAGAAAAGGATAGAAATTTATGCAGCGATCATAGAAATAGAGTTATGTTTTTCTTTGAAAAATTTAATGATCATTTAATGATCTTTCAAGTATTTAATTTTGCTAAGGGAGAAGTCAAAGAGACGAAGGTGAGCGATATAGGACCATCATGGTCCTCTTGTTGCTTAACTATTGATTTAAGGTAGATCACTACAGTAAATAAAATTTTAATCTCAGAAATCTAATTAACTCTTCACTTTCATCTGACCTCACATGGTAAAACTGCAAAGATAGGAAGACATAATGATTGTTCTCAAACAATATTCTTTATTTTATATAATATTAACCTCATCAAAAAAGTCACTGTACTTTATGGCCTGATTTGCTCTTTAACATTTCCACTACTACAAACTGTCATCTGCAACCCATATTCTTTATAAATGGACCAATCTGAAATTTTGTCGACTAGTAAAAGGATAATATGGAAAGGAAAAAGCTTAAAAATGGCTACTGTTTAGACAACAGAAAGTAATTTTTTTCAGCCATCACAATCTTATAATGCAGTTTGTTAGACACCTGATCTTTGGGTCCAGGGTTCAATCTCCATAGTAGCACACATATTTTAAATTGCTTTTTAAGATACCATATGTCTTCCACCAATGGGTGACAATTCGATGGCTCAGTGCGAAACAGTTGTAACTCCCTATATGTTTATAGGGAGTTACAACTGTTTCACGCTGAGCTATCAAATTGTAAACCTTATTGGGAAGAGCATTAAGAGGCTGCATTTGACAT
The DNA here is from genome assembly GCA_948146395.1 of Fragum whitleyi. Classification (NCBI taxonomy): domain Eukaryota; kingdom Metazoa; phylum Mollusca; class Bivalvia; order Cardiida; family Cardiidae; genus Fragum; species Fragum whitleyi. The sequence continues at coordinate 90,809,655 of OX411545.1, read as the reverse complement.
TGTGGTAGTACTGGTGAGAAAGAGACTACTTGAATCAATGGTTAGATGCTCCAACCATTGTAATATGACTAAAAACATAGTTGAACCACATTCAAACAAAGCTTTTGGAGAACTAAAAATGTTTGTAAATTAACAATAAATCACAGTTAAGTTTGGCATTCAAGTTGAAAACTTGTGGCAATATATAACAGTATTTTGTCAAAAAGAAAAGCTCTTCAGATATAATAAACTTCATTTCATATTGATTTCACCCATGATTAAGCACTGTGAATGACTGAAATATTTTTGTGGAGGTTTTCAAGTGTAAATTAATGGTGACTGCAACATTATTTTAAATGACAAAATTTAAGCATAAATGAGAAATACCAGGAATCCATCGTTAGGTACTCCAGTCATCACAATTTAACTGAAAGATTGTTGAAAGCGAAGTAAAACCCCAATTCAAAATTCAAATCAAATTGTTATAGATGTCTAGTATAGCTGCGTTTTTGAAAAATATGGAAAAATGTAATAATGTATTTAATTTCTGTGATTTAACCCTTGTCATGCCGATCCTGGAATGTAAGGACTTTGACAGGAGGTATGGACAAAGATCATATGTGCAGGCATATCTTACTCTCTACCACCTGAATTTCCTTTTTAAAACCAGAAAAGTTTCAAAATTGGTTATTCAAAATCAAATACTGATTCACAAATAGGAAAGAATACTGTTTGCAACTTTTGATAATGCTGCTGCCATCATAGCACTGTTGGTAGCGCGTCAGACTGTCAATCCAAGGTTCGATCCCTGATGGGGGCACTCACCCTTTCCAACTATCTGTCTCTCACCAATTGGTAGAAAATCATAGACCTATGTGAGATAGCAGCCGGAGGCTTGGAAAGGATGTGATCGTAGTACTGATGAGAGAAATACGAGGAACCCATTGTAAGGTGCTCCAGCTGCAGGGATATAACTGAAAGATGATTGAAAGCGGCGTAAAACCCCATTCAAACAAACAAACCAACAAACATTTGATAGTATATATTTCTTATTTTTTTTACCAGGTTTTTGGCTATTAAAACTCGAGTGAAGACATCTATTCCTCTGATACCTTAAGATTTAGGTGGAACACAATTAAACAAAAGAGCTGTTAGCTCACATAATAACAGATTACTTAAATTACTCAAGTTAAATAGTGCATAAAGGATTGTAGTTTTGTAGTATTTTCAATGCCATTATTCAAAAATGCTTTCAACACCTTAATTCTTTTGATTTACCCTTTATTTGAAACCTATTAAATTATCATAGGCCTGAAGTAGGAGGTTAATTAGCATTGCTGTGGAGGGGACGTTGTTTTAAATGCTTGAAGTATATCTGTCCTTCTGTGCCTATTATACATAATTCTGTACGGCTGACTTATCTGTTTGAAAACTCTAATTAGCTCGTTTTTTGTCCTAGAAAAACCCGATTGTATTAATGATCAATCTGGAGTTGTTCGTGTTGGTGTTGGTGTTGGCATTGATGTCGGCGTTGGCATGACAAACTTTAGCCTTGGTCATATATCTGTTTTCTTGTAGATATCTTCATGAAACTTAGCATGTGTGGTCACCATCACAAGAGCTATCCAGACTATCAAGGGGAATAACTTTGGAAGTATTTTTATGCCCCTCTTTTGACTTGGATGTTTTGCACCATCCAGCACCTGCAGTCTAGCCTTGCATCTGTAGGCAGTGCTCTTGTTAAACCTTATAATCTTTACCTAATTCATTGACTAAAATTGTTTGATCTTCTCTTAAATTGCAAAATAAATTAGGTTGTATGAAATGGTTGAACGGCATACTTTACTCAGTGACTGTGTTTGTTGGTGGTGGAGGGGGAGGGGTGTGATCAGGTTATAATGTATAAATCAGTTCTTAGGGACAAGAAGATAAATCACTAAATGCACAAATTAAGTCTTTGCAGTTTGAATAACACAAAGCCCAAACTTACAGTACAAACTAAGAACAAAGCAAATGAACTGTAGAACACAGATGGAAGCTCATCAGACTATAATCTGTCTGATTCAATCTCCCACAGCGGTATACACATCCTTTCCAAGATTTGTCTACCACCTATGGGTCTCTAACTTATCCTATTGTGGGATACATAGGCATAACTAGGATTTTAAAATTTATCTTATAACTATTCAAATATCCGTATGATAACATCCCCTATGATATCTTTTATGATATCACATAGTTATTTTTAGAACAGAGATTAAATGCGGTTATTTTTAGAAACTTGCGTTTCAGTTAGAAACATCGACGAAAACAAGACAAATAGAGGTTATAAGATAAATACGTACTTAGTGTATTGTATGAAAAAATATCTAACTCAGATGTGAGAATTGATAATTGTCTCGGCAGAGCCTTGACAATGATCAATTCTCCCAACCTTGTTAGATTTTTTTTTCATATAATACACTAAGTACGTATTATATATTTATATTCACTCTGGAGACCAACATGAAATATATAAGATAAAGGCGATATGTTGGCTGTTACAACAAGAGTGCCATAGTCACAAAATACGCCGCCACTTTGCTGCTGTTTCACGAAAATAATTGTAGACACTACTTATTTTGACAGAACCAAATTCAAAATGACCAAGTTTCATTTAAATCTATAGACAAAAAGTAAGGAGGAGTTGCCTTCACAAGGCTGCAATTTCAATAAGCCCCAGACACTAAGTTTTAAGGGGGCATAATTCAGGGAAATAAATGAGCCATAAAATCCTTACTTCATGCTCATCTACCAATTTCGGTCATAACATCCACAAAGTTTCATTTAGATCGAGCCAGAAACTTAGGAAGAGTTGCATTTACAAGGCTGCAATTTCAATAAGCCCCAGAGACTAAATTTTAAGGAGGCATAACTGAGGCAATAAGCCCCAGAGACTTAAGTTTTAAAGGGGCATAACTCAAGCAAAAATCAACGAACCATAAAATCCTTCCTTCATGCACATCTACCAATTGAGGTGATAACATTGACCAAGTTTCAAGAAGATCCAGCCAGAAACTTAGGAGGAGTTGCGTTGACAAGAAAGTGGATGGACGGATGGATGGACGGACGGATGGATGGACGGACAGACATAGAAGATGACGCCAATATACGTCCGCCTCCGGCGGCGTATAAAAAACGAATGTTCTCAGTCCTCTTCCCCTTTTCTATAATTTGAGTGTTGGTGAATATTCAAAACATCACAACTACAGCTTGAATAACCTGTAGTATCGATGTTATGATCATTTATCAACAACATTTTTTGCAAGACAATTTATATCTACTACACACTTGCCTAATGTGCGTAATAGTAGTAATGCCCTTGTGATAGCATCTGGAGGCTGGGAAAGGATGAAATGGTTGTATAAAATTCTAGGAATCTTTTATAAGGTGCTCCAGCTGCCATGATATGACTGAAAGATTGTTAAAAATGCTGTTAAACCTCATTCAATCAAACACATGAACTGTATTTTCAAAACAGACAACAATTATGCCTAGTTGTTATTATTAAATTTCTCTGTTTCAGAATGGATTAACCCAGTTGTACAATCTCAAGGAGGATTAAGGAAGGATAGTTCAGAGCTAATCATGGATTAACATTACAAACAACAAAAATGTAAGTGTGAATTATAATTGAAACCTGTCACGCAAAAATGAAACATCTTAAATTGACTGTACAGTTCATCTTGCTCAAGTGACCACGTCTTTCAAGAGACCATTTAATTTAAGCAACAGGTTTCGAAATCCCCTTCCTTAAATCAAAAGGACAAGGTTCACGAATGGCCAAAAATGGCCCTGTAAAATAATTATTCGAAAGTAGCTGCAATGAGACGTCTAAAGTTTAAAAGTTTAAACCTGGTATTAAAAATTGGAAAATGGATTATTGTTGTTGCCATGGCAACCACAAAATGTATCTCCAAAATTGAGATTTTTCCAATTTAATGATTTAAAACATAAATAAAACTATTTAAGTACAAAAATCAAATGTGATCTTAATATCAGTAAACGAAAACAAGTTATCCAAGGAGTTTAGTATGATCATGGACGGAATTCTGTTGCCATGGTTACGGAATTTCACGTTTTTGGGTTGTAAAAGTTGCAAACTGTTGATCATATAAGGATCTCTGCAATGTGATCATTCACAATAAATTTCTTTATTTTTTTGTCATTTTGCAGAATAAAATATACGTTATTCAAAAATGGAGCGAAGAAAAGGGTCCGTAGATTGGATTTTGACTAAAATGGTGCGAATTTTCTTAATGGTCTTGACCATAAGTAACGTTACGAGTAACGACGTCACGTCATGACGTGCGCCAGTATCGAGTTACTGTTGTTTCTTAAATGCTTTTCAGTGGATTTTTGAAAAATTACGATAAATCATCATTTGATAAACTCTTTGCTTAACCTGTGTAAATATCAAATACTTAAACCCTGCTTTCGATCATTTTACCCTTTGTGACGTCATTTTTTTTTTTAAGTAATTATTTTTTCAGTTCCTATTTTATAATTTTGGTTCTTTTAAAAAACAACAACATTAACTGGCAGACATTTCTTTGTTTGTTTCGGATTTATGGAAATACACGAGTGACGTCCCTTTCATGTGGAAAGGCACATTCGATTCTTATTTACAAAAACACATAATTGGTTTGGAAATGATTAAATAATTGCATTAATAAAAAGAAAATATTTATGAATGCAGTATTTCTCAATGTCCAATCGTGGTTAAAATTCCCTTGATAAATCGATTATACTAGTCAGCAATAATTAAAACGCATTTTCAGGCATAGGGAGTAACGCATTTTCACTTCTTGCACGCTAGGAAAAGGTGATATTTGGTTTTATTTCACAATGAAGCCCCATTTTCGACACCTCCACAATAGTCTTATGAGGAATATAACTTGATTTAGAAGTTGTTTGCAAAATATGATGATGTCGAAAATAGGGCTTCATATTTTTTGGGCTGCTTTAACAACCAAATTGCCCATAAAAATGACATTTTCGCTAAAAAGGGGAAACTTGATTGCTGTTTTTGAGAAATTGGTATATATTTGAATATTTTTCTATACGTAATTTCAGAGATGGTCAAATATATAAATAAAAAAAGTGGATTAAGAGCGGGAAAATTGTTAATCAAAAAACGTGATTTTACAGGGCCAATATGTATAGTTCGTGAACCTAGCCCTTTCATAAAATGAAGATGTTTTTGGTCGTTAACTCTTAAAATACTGGAAATGAATCCTTTGTTGAAAAATCTCTTTAGAATCGTCTCAATGAGATAATTCTTTTGAGTTTTAACTACTTAGGATTATTAAGAAATAAGCATTTACATACACATTCAATCAAGTAATGTTTTATTAGTAAACAAAACATGTATAAAGTAAACAAAACATGTATTAAGCAACCAATCTCTTTAGAAACCTCTCTTTGATGGTCCCATAAGTGGTCGCTTAACACACATTTTTCTGTATTTGCAAATTGCCTGAATTTCACAAACTAAATACCAACTTACCAAAGTTGAGTCCTTGCTGTGTTGACTAAAATGTATGTCTATTGTGGAGTGCATTTTCAGTTATACCTGCCTCTGGATCCTAGGTAAATTACTCTGGATTCAAGCCTTTCAGTCAGTCTGTCAATCTGTATTCGACTGTTACTTTTACTTAATCAAAATGAAATCAACAACTTTAAATAGATTTTATTCCAACTTATACAGACTGATTGATTGAATTTTACAGATAGAAATTTTTGATATTGGGTCATTTAAAACGATCAAGTACCATGGAAAAATTTGCAGATTGAGAAGTTTTAGCTTAATGATAGTACATGAAAGTGCTTAAGTTTTTAGCTACCAGAGTTTTTTGCCAATCACAATTTTGTTTTGAATAAATTATCAAACATTGGGACAGTACATCCAGCCTGGATTTCCCAAAAATTATAGAGAGAAGGCTGTATAGGTTATGATCAGACTGCATTCTATGCAGGCTGATCTTATTCTATACTGTGTGTAAAAGCTTTGTGTATCAACACACAGCAGGAGATGTTGTAAACAGTATGATAAGTGTTTATTTTATCTTTACAGATGGATTCTTTAACAGATTTTGAAGCGGATTTGAAATGGAGATTGCTTGATTTTCAGAACAGCTGTAAGTTTGATTTTGATATTTTTATGCCCCTGTATTGTTAGATCTGGGGTTTTTTTGCTTTAATGGTGTCTGTCTGTCTGTTTGTTAACTTTGTCTGCCTACACTAAACCTGTGAACTGAACATTTTTCCATTACTTCAACAGTTATAATTATCTTATTTGCATAAAGGTTCCTGTCATCAATCTCAATCTGAAGGTCAAGGTCATCTTTAAAGGTCAAGGTCAAACTTCTAAGACCAATGCTTTAAGTCTTCTAGTTTAGTTTATACTAATTTATTCTAGTTCTATTCCAATGAAAGCTCAAGCTTAAAGAATGGCTCTTGAACGCTCAATACTGATGTTTCCACGTCCCTGAGTGAGAGGCAGATGTTTAAACCCACTGCTTCCCAATTTTTTAGCCAGGTAAACCTGGACTGGCTATTAAGTGTTTTGCCCATAATCACGGCCTGGCGACAGTGGGGCTCAAACAATGGACCTCCAGGTCAGGGGTCGAGTGCATTTACCACTAGGCCACCGAGGCAGTCCTACTAACACATCTTTTTGTAATTAAAATAAAATGCACCAATAACATAGGAATCATTATACCCCCCACCTACGAAGTAGAGGGATATTGGTTTCACCATGTCTGTCTGTCTGTCCATCTGTCTGTCAGGCCATCCGTCTGTCCATCCGTCTGTCCGTGGACCTTTTCGTTTCCGGACTCTAACTAAAGAACCAAATGACCTACAATCATGAAACTTTACACAAATGTTCCTTATGACCTAAAGAAGTGCCCTATTGTTTTTGGGTTACAAAGGTCAAGGTCACAGTAAATTTTTGTTCAATTTTCATTTCCGGACTCTAACTCGAGAACCAAGTGACCTACATGCATGAAACTTTATGCAAATGTTGCTTATGATCCAAGGAAGTACCCTATTGTTTTGGGGTCATATAGGTCAAAGGTCAAGGTCACAGTCAATTTTTGTTTAATTTTCATTTTTGGACTCTTTACTCAAAAACCAAGAGACCTAGAATCATGAAACTTTATGTAAATGCTACATATGACCTCAATATTAGTTACAAACACATCCTGCACTAATAGCACTACATTCTGACATAGTGCTTGTGGGTGGTATTAGTCTGCTCTGCGACAGTTCTAGTTTCTCATAGAAGGGGTATCTCTTGGTAAATTTAAACTCACCCAAGCACATAATTTTCATGATGAGCTCTTGTGATCTTGCATTCAGAATATCTATTGACCAACATTATTAAGCAGTCAACAATTTAATTATTTGAACTGTAGGGTACTTGTACATATTTATCTCAATCATATTGAACTTTGTCAGAACAATAATCAGGTTTTGAATGATTTGATGGCTCAGCATGAAACAGTTGTAACTGTGTTTGTTTATAGGCAGTTACAACTGTTTCGTATTGCGCCACAAAAGTGTACCAAATTTCTGTTCCCTGTTTATTTCAGAGTACTTGTGGAGTGTGTTGCCATGGCGATGATGATGAATGGACATGACAGGTCCGACCCAGAGGAGGAGAATGGACTGGAGGACATGATTAAACTAGAGTAAGTCATGAACCTGTACTTATCAAAGGCTCAGAGTGAAACAGTTGTAACTGCCTATAAACATATAGGCAGTTACAACGGTTTCACACTGAGCTATCGGACTATGTTATACACTGTGTACACAATTACCATATCTCTGCTGTCAATCAATTGTCCAATGAAAACACTTATTTGTAATGAGATGATTTTTGAACTTTGACATTTTCCGCCATTTTGTTAGCTCAAGTTGAACTATTGTGATTGTCCAATGTCCAGTGTCCCTTTTGCCTCCAGCATTGTCCACAATTTCTTAAAAACATCTTTTCCTCCGAACCAGAGGTCCAATCTTGATGATACTTTGTGTGAATGTTGCTTGGGTCAAGCTTTACCAAAGTTGTATAAAAAATTGAAATCCACCCTTCACTGTGGTTGCCATGGTAACAAAAAGGATGAAAAAAGTAAAATCTTAAAAAAAAACATTCTTTCAGAAGGCAGACAGCTTTCATATTTGGTTAGTAGCATTATTAAATGGACCTATACCAAGCTTGGGTCATATTTGGGCTCTGCCTGGAAACATCCTGTTTTTCCATAACAACAGTGAAAATCTGAAGAAATCATCATCTCCAAAACCAGAATTTTCTTCTCTGAAACCTGAAGGCAGACAGCTTTCGTGTTTGGTATGAAGCATCATCTAGTGGACCTCTCCAATCTTTGTTCATATCACAACACTAGGATCATAATAATTATTTGGGCTCCACCTGAGCACATCCCATTCTACATAAGAACAAAGACTGAAATTTTCAAAAATCTTCTTTTCCAAACCAAAAGGTAGACAACTTTCATATTTGGTACTAGCATTAACAAGTTGACCTCTACCAAGTTTGTTCATATTTTGACCTTTGGTTCACATTTTGGCTTGGCTCTGGCGCACTAGGATTTACATAGAAACTTGGAGTAAAGATCTTCAAAATTTCTTAGAGGTGAACATTCTGTCAATCTTATTTTTCAGGTGGTCAAGGAGACTTAGAAGAGCAATTTAGGACTTTCATGGTCCTTTTGTTTAAAATATTTGCATAGATGTGTCACATAAACATTGTAACAAAAGCTTGAATAAGCAGTTACCAAGTATAGCTTGCCCTGAAACTGTTTACTGTTTGTCTCATGCCTATTACATTGTGTTTTGCAGTTAAATAACATTCTATTGTAGCCGCTATCATAGCTTAGTGGTAGCGTATCAGACTATCATTCAAAAGGCCTCAAGTTCAATACCTGACAGCTGCACTCATCATCTCCCACTATTTGTCTTCCACCTAGTTGATAATTGTAGACCTATGTTGAATAGCAGCTGGAGGCTAGGAAAGGACGAAATGGTAGAACATGTGTTAGCAATACCAGGAATCCATTGTCAGATGCTCCAGCTGCTGTGATATAACTGATACATTGTTGAAAGCCGATTCAAACAAACAAAAACATTCTATTGTTAGAGGGATGTATTATGATTGAGGTCAAGGGGCATCCAGGGCCGCGATTCATCAATTAACTCTTCCTGTTTTACAAAATTTTGGACCCGTCCAAATTCAAAGGTTTTGCAGACGAAAATTTAAAGTGGATTTAATTTGAAAAATAACCATTCAGTAGGGTAGAAAATAGTGTGGAAAAAGAAGAAATTGCTTGTCAGAAGCAATTTCTTCTTTTTTCACAATGTTTTCTCAATCATAGAATCACAGGCATGTAAAAAGCAGGGATTAAACAGCAAAGGGTTAAGGGGCCATACCAGAGGTACAGATCAGAGGGGGTAGAGCCAGTCGCAAATCTTTATTTCTCATTGAAACCCTATGTTGTTGGCACTCATTGAAATCATCTTGACAAGATAATTCCAATGCTTACCAATAACATAGGGTCTTTACAAGTATTGAAATATTTTTATCTAAAATCCAAAATACCCCCTATTTCTATAGCTCTGCTATTCACAAACATACCATTGTGAATAAATGAGATGGACACATGTCTATTGGCACATTTAAAAAATATATATATAAAAAAAAAAAAAACCTGATTATATATGGTCAATGCTAATTCCAGCAATATCAGGATATCAAACTCTTAATGATTTGAATCATTAAAAATGTTCTTGTATAAGGAGATCTACTTGCACCCAATCAAACTTGGTGCAATCATTTCTAAAACCAAAATTAATTTTTGTAAGAGGATTTGACAATGTGTTCAAACAATTCCTACTTGATAGTGCGTACCTTGGATATGGTTCAAAGATCTGCAGTTTTACCTAAATATGGTTAAGTGTTAACCTATTACTTATCCTTTTTAAATTTTATAACCTAGTTGTGAATGGAGTTTGGCCTCTTGCCAAACATGGTTGACAGTTAACATATAGGTCTGGTTATTTGAAGAAAATTCTCAAATGGATACTTATTGCTTCTGCCATATTTCCTTCTACCATTATCAGTTCTTTTGACCAAATGTCAGAACAGCTTTACCTATGGAGTCCATCTGTTTGTCTGTCTCCATCTGTCTGTCCATAAACAATTTTTGATTAATAGCTAAAGTCATTATGTGATATGTGTGTGACATTTCCAACAATTCCAAATATGCGCAAAGCAAATACTCTGACCAGCCTGTGCATCCGCACAGTCTGACCAGAGTCTTCACTTTGCGCTTATTATATAGATAAGTCTCAAAGTATCTTCAGACCATCAGGTAACTTTATATTTATGGTTTGTTGCTGTCAAAACTACTCAATGTTTACACCTCATGAAGGTTCCAAATTGTTGGAAATCGTATGCACAGGCTCAAATATTATTGGCTTTACTAAAAACATACACAGAATGAATGTAGTGTAGTTAGGAAGCTTTCTTTTGAAAATTTGGCTGCTCTCTAGGAAAACACTGAAAAAAAGGACCTAAAATTACCAATTTTTGCTCAAATTTTCATTTATACGCAATTAAGTACAAAAATATTATTGGATCTGCTTGAAATTTTCACTGATTTTACCTAAATTTGGTGAGAATAATTTTTCTCTCTTCTGCAGTTAATTTAAATGATTTAAATGAATGTTTAGAGGAACTTTTTTTCAAATCTAAGACTTCTTTAGATGTTTATATAGGTGCCCAAATTTATTTGATCTGTTATTTTGCCATCAGCTGCTCATCCCACTACTCCTATCAATGATTATAATTGTCTGTTGACGAAACAAAAAATCGTTGAGACATGTTTTAAATACTTTTATCGATTTTCTGAAAGATTTTTACCAATTAGCTACTGTTTAAACTAGCAACCACAAGATTGAAAGTTTCATTGCCACACTCCCCGATGGCGGCACTTGTTCTTTCCGAATATTTGTCTCTCACCAATGGTTGATTATTGTAGACCTATCTTAGATAATAGCTGGAGGCTAGGAAATGCTAAGATGGTTGTACTGTTGAGAGAAATACCAGAGATCCATTGTTTGGTCTCCACCTGCCACAATATTGCTGAAAAAATGTTGAAAGTGGTGTTAAACTCCATTCAATCAATCAATTCATTGTCAAACAGACAGGTAAACTAAGCTGGGCTTTATTAGTTAAATTTTGTTGAAAAGATGCATTTTATTAGGAGTGATAAAATGACATGAGTGTAGTGCTAAATAATAAAATCGGGGAAATTTAATTACTGCCTTTTGTACAAATAAAAGATCAAATGACATAATCTTATTCCTATGACTCATTAACAGTAAAAGGACTTGGACAAATATCAAGAACATTGACATTTACTGCTATCTAAATCTTTGCAGTGTCTTAACTCTTGTCATGCTGAATAAATTTTGGCTAAAGATTTTCTTCAAAATCAAAGGGCAAAAAGCACTGAAAGTACCAACTGTAGGTTAATTTTCATTTGAAAAACTAAATCTATTGACAACTCCGGTTTGAAAGGGAGAAACAGGTGGTGTAGACTAACATCAGGCTGCACATAATGTGCAGGCTGATATTTGTCTATAGCTCCTGCCAAAGCAGGAATATTCCAGGTTCAGCATGACAAGGGTTAAGTCTTCTAACATGTGCTTTTGGTTTTTGAATACACTGCAGTAGCCCATGTTTTTTAATTTTAAAGAGTTGGCTGAAAGAAGGCAGCATGCAGTTTGTTTTTTCACACTGAGCAATGTAAGTGATATTTTTGAGAAGGAAGATTATCAATGTTGAATTGATCATACAACAAGGCTTATTTTACCCTTCAAAACTGATTGGAATTTGCATCATGCATATAGCTAAAGTTGGCCTTTAATGAGAACTTATAGTTTTCTATTTGCAAGCCATTATGAAAAACGATTATAGGTTTTTAAAATTTTAAGAAGCAGAAAACAAAAACATGAAATTCTTGATTCTAAAAGTCTTTAGAAATATAAATTAAGAAACACTTTAACACCTATCTTAATTACTGATTTCAAATTTAGGTTCAAATCTAATACTAATTTTTGGGACAAGTCATCCAGTATGGTTCAAGCATTTTCCACAGTAATTAAGTAGAAAGCAGGCAGTGTAGGCTAAGATCAGACTGCATGTCTATGCAGGCTGATCTTAGTCTATACTGTCTGCCACAGCTTTATATATCTCATGAGCAGCACAGGGAAGGTTAGAATTGATTCAGTATTATAACCATCAGAGGGTTGGATTGGTCCTAAAAATAGTTCACTTTTATATGACTTGTCTATAAATACTATCAATAAATTTTAAAATATTACAATTTCAAATGTTTTGTCCTGTTCAAGTGGCAAATTGCTTTGAATAGGTGGGCGACATTTTCAATTTTCTGATAAGAAAATGTAATGTCTTCCGTAAGCCATTTCTTACCCTCAAAATATTCAATTACCCTATAAGTGTATGCTTTTCTTATCTGATCTCAATCAGAGATATGGTAATGTATAAAAAATTGAAAAGAGTTTTGCCCCTTTACGTAACACTTTCATCGTTTCAATTTTTCATTTCTTACCCTTTGATGCAGTTAATAGCTGTTCCTGAAGTAGATAAGTTCTTGGCATTGATATGTACCGACATTGGCTATTTGTTCGAAATAAAATTGAAATTTACATGGATAATGGTTAATTAAAGCAAGGTATCAATATGTCTCATTCCATAGAGAAAGGTTAAAGTCCCAAATAGTTGATTGAATGGGGTTTAACGCCGCTTTTAACATTATTTCAGTTATATCGCGGCGGCTGGAGCACCTAACAATGGATTCCTGGTATTTCTCACGCCAGTACTACCATTACATCCTTTCCTAGCCTCCAGCTACTATCTCACATAGATCTACGATTATCGACCCATTGGTGAGAGACAAATAGTCGGAAAGAATGAGTGCCGCCGTCGGGGATCGAACCCGTGACCTCTAGTTTGACAGTCCGACGCGCTACCAACTGCGCTATGACGGCGGCCCGTCCCAAATAGTACAATATGGCTAAAAAAATAATAAAAAAATGAAATCAAATATATTATTAGGATGGTAGTCCATCCTTCTCAAATAACAGCCATTTAAAAAAATTGGTTCTAAAAAGTCACCAAGCTTACCCTAGCTTAAGCTCCATAGGTTGCATGTTGGACTGTTAATCTGGGGATCATATGTTCATATCCTGTCTAGGCAAAATTTCATATGACATTTGACAAAGTCTATGTGACAAGCGTCATTTGTCTCCCACCATTGGGCCTGTAATAAGTAGTACGCCTAAGTTGGTTGCTTGTGCTTAAGTTGAAATGTTATGGTTGTACTGATGTATGAAACAAGAAGAAGCTATGGATAGGTTCACAAGCTGCGGCAATATATCTGCAATAGTGTTGAACTCTAAACAATCAAAACAAAGTCACCATATCCTATCTCACAAGATACTGTAAAAATTCTAATAGGTCTCCATGCTCTAATAAAACCTCATCCCCCTTTTCAGAGGTTAAAATCAAGCAATTTTCATGTGAGTTTACAAAATTGTGGAGCCTCTAATATTTTTAAGGCCCATATCCACAAAAACAAAGTCACTAAAAATTCAATAGAGATTTAATGCACCCATTTCCCAATCAAATGTTAATATTTTGTGTTATGTTTATTTTTGGCCATTTTTTCACTGTCTTAACAAATATCCATTGCTCAGCAGAAAACAATTGTAAACTGCCTATAGACATTTAGACATATGAAGCATATCCTCGAAGAAAAGTCCACCCCTTCTAATGGAAATGCCAAGATTTTACAGAATATAAGGTGGTATCCCATTCTCAGAGAAATTCATTGATGATGTCAAAATTTGAGTTAATGTGTACCAAATGTTTCCATTTTATTTCAGTGTTTTGGATGAGAGAACAATTCTAGAAAACCTTCAGACTAGATACAGCCATGAACAAATATATGTGAGTACTTAAATATGATTGATAAATAGTGTGCAATTTCCTTTTTATGGTGCCAAAGGTGGACATCTATTCCATTTGTCTGTCAATCTGACCAAATGTCTTTCCATTTAACCCTTTCCTGTTTTACAAAATTTTGGACCTGTCCAAATTCAAAGGTTTTGCAGACGAAAATTTAAAGTGGATTTAATTTGAAAAATAACCATTCAGTGGGGTAGAAAATAGTGTGGAAAAAGAAGAAATTGCTTGTCAGAAGCAATTTCTTCTTTTTTCACAATGTTTTCTCAATCATAAAATCACAGGCACGTAAAATGCAGGGATCAAACAGCAAAGGGTTAATGCTAACAAAACCCCTACAATTATAGTAGATTTCCATGCAACCATTGGCATATTGTCACCATTTTGCAATATTATCAGTGCTCGTGTTTGGCCCTTAAACAAGGATTTTGACCTTCAACAATAAGAAAATATCCTATTTTGACCCTTAGAAATTTCTTGCAAGGGGGTTACTTTGAACCCCCTCAATTGAAATTTCTAAGGGTAAAATTAGGGTTTATCACTCAAATACAATGATATATCATAGTTAAAAACTATTTTGAATACTAAATTTAAATTGCTTACTTCAGAACTTTACAAGAATAGGTCAGTTGATACTGGAATCTGCAAAATTCTACTTACAATTTGCTATTTCTGTTGTTTTGACCCAGTTGAGGTCAGTTTTGACCATCAGAATTTCACATTTTATGAGTCAATGACTCCTGAATTTCAAATGCTAGCATAAGCCCTGACCATACTATGTCACAGAATAAGGCACCTTCAAATTTAATTTATTTTTAACATATACACTGAATACTTCTACAAATATGAAGGGCTATTCATATGATCAAGTGCATATTGTCACACCGTACAACCCGCGACAGAGAATCCTGCAAAATCGATTGCTACAGAGAACGCTGCTAATGTCAATTTTCCATGCGCATTAAAAATACTAAATTTTCCTATACGTGGAACAATTTCCAAAGATACACTGAATGCGTAAGTATAAATGATATGACGACGAGTCAGCAGATGTAAAACTCTTCACTTTTGGTGCTGTAACAATTGTGAAAATCCAGTTTAAATGCGGTTTTGAACGAATGTGTCATTTATGTGAGAAAAATTACATCTTTGCACTCAAAAAATGGCCAAATATGTGACATACTCGTATTCTTCAATGTCTTCTTAGCACACCTGCCAACTTTCTTTCTGAAATATCGAGAATTCGCAGAGAAAGAGACCGTTAAACTCGGACGGTGCTTAAAAAATGGCGCACAGAGAACCCGGTTTTGATTTGAAAAAGGCGCACAGGGAACCCTGATCTTTAACGACAAATGCGGCAGAGAACCCTGCCTTAGCAGGTTCAGAAATCATTGATCCAGAAGCATTTGTTTGTGTTTATATGCATTCACATTTGCTATTCTCGGATAAAATAATAATAAATGATACCTAATGTTAAAGTTGGCTTATTGACTGCAAATATTTCAATGATAAACAGCTTCTATTCTGTAAAATTGATACTCTGTTTAGGTCTCCGAACGACATATCAAAGATTACGATGGTCCAAACTTCCCTGGATTAATTTTGATACATGTATGTGCGTAGATTACGCAATTATACGTCTTACATTTTAATTACCAATAATTATGATTTTATTCAATATTTTATTTCAATAAAACACTGGAAGGTCACAGACCCAGTGGCAACATTTCAAACAATACATGTATTATGTATGGCACGATTTTCACGTTTTTTGAGTTTACTGTAAACGCCGATATATTCACTGGTGTTAATATTTGCGAATTTGGTTGTTACTTTTTTTTTGCCAGTTGTTAATTTCGCGGAAATTTGAGAAAATCTTTGCTTTTATAAAGGCATTATCCAGTTTTCGAGTGGTGGAAATATTCGTGATTTTCGTGCATCGTGAAAATCGCGAAACTCTCCACATCGCCAAATTAACCACGTTTACAGTATTAACCATACCACAACAATAGCAATATTATTGCACTGAACTTCTCAGAAAAGAAAACATTTATAGAGTAAAATTAAACTTTATATAGAACTGAAATTACTTTACATTGAACATGCTTGGTGCAAAGTGACTACCTATAGATTTGTCCATATGTCTGTCTTTATACCTTCGGTCTGTCTATAAAAAGTTTGAGGGACAAATAATCGATTATTCAAAGAATTTTGTACATGATATTAAAACATAGATTGTAGATTGTTCTATGCCATTTGAATCTATGATTCGGGGGCATATAATTTTGTCATGTTTGGCTGTTTGTTTGTCTGTCTGTCTGCCTATCTGTCTCCATACTTAGCATGGGAGGTTGGTTTATAAGAACTGAAATAAGTCAAATTAATCAGGTAAAATGGTACTCTTGTTTTTTCCTTCCCATGTGATTAACTAGAAGTCGTGATACAACTGTAATATTGTAACTGCACATGATAATGCATCGGATGTGTAAGTCACGTCATGTGACCATGCGGAATTTCTGGAGAGTCAGCCGTTCTCGCATGGTAATGTGACGAGACTTACACAGCCTATTAACCGCGGCACGTTTGGACCATCGCAATCTTTGATAATATTATGTCGTTCGGAGACCTAAATGGAGTACTAATTTTACAGAATAGAAGCTGTTTATCATTGAAATATTTGCAGTCAATAAGCCAACTATAACATTAGGTATCAATCATTATTATTTCATCAGAGAATAGCAAATGTGAATGCATATAACACAAACAAATGCTTCTGGATCAATGATTTCTGAACCTGCTAAGGCAGGGTTCTCTGCCGCATTTACCGTTAAAGATCAGGGTTCCCTGTGCGCCTTTTTTCACATCGAAACCGGGTTCTCTGTGCGCCATTTTTTAAGCACCGTCCGAGTTTAACGGTCTCTTTCTCTGCGAATTCTCAATATTTCAGAAAGAAAGTTGGCAGGTGTGCTAAGAAGACATTGAAGAATACGAGTATGTCACATATTTGGCCATTTTTTGAGTGCAAAGATGTAATTTTTTACACATAAATGACACGTTCGTTCAAAACCGCATTTAAACTGGATTTTCACGATTGTTACAGCACCAAAAGTGAAGAGTTTTACATCTGCTGACTCGTCGTGATATCATTTATACTTACGCACTCAGTGTACCTTTGGAAATTGTTCCATGTATAGGAAAATTGAGTATTTATACTCACCTTTTAATGCGTGTGGAAATTGACATTAGCAGTGTTCTCTGTAACAATTGATTTTGCAAGATTCTCTGTCGCGGGTTGTACGGTGTGATTGTTGACATTTGGAAATAATATTGTGCATCACAGAAAAAAAGAGGCCTTCAAGTCAAATTTCTAATTAACTATTCTTCATAAATTATTTGAATATTTTTATGAACTTTCACAAAATGTTCATAATCATGTGATCTTGGGTATCATTGCATAATGTTGACTTCCATTAGAAAATAATTACCCAGTTCACAAACTTAATTTGGCTTTTATACAAAGCTTCTGTCACAATGATTCACCAGATTATATGGGGATCTGCAATTTTAGGCTATGTTATAGTAAAAGGGGTCCTCATAATGTTTTTTTCCTATTTTCATATTGTTTCAATGGCACTTGTTAATCCCCATGATCCTGGGGTAATGAGGTACCATATTTGAAAAAGAAAGAGAGAATTGGGAAAATGTCAAAACATGTTCAGGGTGTTAGTTGGTCTTCCACATAGAAAGTCTAGAGGACTCTACAATTAGGATCTTAAGGGTCCTGTCTTAAAGTTTGAGAATCCCTGCTTAAGATATAGACTATTCCTTTTAAGAAAGAAACTTGTTTTTATATGAATTTATAGCTATTTCCTAGTTAAAGCTAAAGAAAGTATTAGATATTTATTGACTCATTATGGCTCAACTTCAGCAAAGAATTGTTTTATACAGTCTTCAATTCTTTTCTGTAGCTGATCCCTAGAGGGTCCTCAGTACTTGTATCAGATAGTTTTGAGGGTCCTGGCTACTTATATGAGGGTCATAGAGTAGCAAAACCTGCATCCCTTAGAACCCTGTATGGTTATTATACACAAAACTGCAGCACATGTCATTTTGGGCATGTCTAAATTTATGTTGTCTGTCAATGTCTATTTCTCTATCAGGTCAGGGGTTAAAAACGACACTTCACAGACTGTAGAATCAGTGATAAAACTATACAAATAGTGTTACCTAGAAACTTAAACATCTCAAATATCTTAATTAACAAGGACCATATTTGTAAACAAAAATTGAATGTACTGGAAATCACTTGACATTTAAATTACTGTCAAAACTTTTTGCCACCAGAAGACTTCAGTGCTTTTGTTTCCAATACAAAAAAAATAACTTTAACTTCATTATATCTATTTGTCTCCCAGCAATGGGTCCATAATCGTAGACCTATGTGGGATAGCAGCTGGAGGCTAGAAAAGGATTTAATGGTGGTACTTGTGTGAGAAATACCAGGAATCCATTATAAGGTGCTCGAGCTGCCAATTTATGACATAATTGAAAAAATGTTTGAAGCAGCATAATGACCCATTCAAACAAACAAATCCATTATATCTAACCTTTCAAACTTATCTTCTCTTTTAAAATCTATCAATCTTTGGTATCCTTGGTCATTTGGCTATGCTCGATTAATTTCTGTTTCATGTACTTTAATAGTTGAAATACAGTACAATGTGTATAAAGCTATCACTTACAGGACCACCAAAAAGCAGACTTTAAAGAGAATGTTGGCTGATTAACTATTTTGTTTATCATTTAGAATTATTGTTTTGATTTAACTGTTCTTGCGAATTTCTCAATAATCCTATGTTATTAAATTTCAAAAGAATAGTATCATCAAGACAATTCTGATGAGTTTTAACAACATAGGATTTATTTTAAATTATTGTTAGACTGATAACATCTACTTTTTAAGATATTTTGACTGAAAGAAAGGGATTTTTGAAATGGTCTGTGACTTAATAAAAAAAACACAGTCACTTGAGCAAGATTGACTGTACACTCAATGTCAATAAGAAGGACAATTGCAATTCAGCAACTATCAAAAAATCAACCACGTCATTTCAAGTGAAATAAACTTTTTTTAATAACTTTAACATGTAACACAACTCAAAATAAACAACGGGGCCCTTTTGCCACTTCAAAAAAAAATTCAAATGATGGATTTAATAAAGCAACTGTGTTCGTCATGTCAGGTACGTTAGATGTACTAAATGTCTGAATTAAATAAGACAGCATGCGAGTAATGATGTATTTACACCTTTCTACTTGCTCCTGCACATTTCATTTAAAAGAAAAACAACCAAAAAAGAACCCTTTTCTATCATTGTTAATATCTATCGAAGACAAATATATGTGACGATCTGTTTTTTTCAGAAATTTTCAATATTGCTTTATTGTCAAAATACTTTAATCATATTGCCATCAATCATATTATAAAATGGATACTGAATTATAATTACTAAAATATTGTTTATCCGGTGGAATTTAAGTTACTTTGATATAGCGGATATGCTTTTTACGATTTCGTGTTTTAAAAAGAGCTGAATGATTTAACGTACCTGACAAAAAACGCTAAACTATAGAACATTACATGTCATTGCTATTCTTAAAACGAAATTAAAGTTAATAATTATTCTCTTGATATATAATCCTTCTTAACAAATGAAAAGTCGTAACTACAGCTTTTAAAAAGCTGCAATTTCGACAATTTGGTCGCTCAATGATGATTAAAAAGCACTAACTGACTTTCCTATGAGAAATCACTCATACGTAATGAAAAAAGTCCCGCCAATCTTAGAGTTTTGATATAGCTGTATACAAATCTGTCTTTTTAAGAATTTCACGCTCAGAAGTCTCAAAATCTTTAAGATTCCACATGAAAATGCCAAGCAAGTCTATTCACTCTCGAGAACAGAAAGCAAGGAATTCTATATAATTGTCCACATTGTTAATCACAAAATCAAAAATTTTGTTTTCGATTCATACCTACATAAATAACGCCGTGTTGACTAAGGTCCGTGTGTGCCTTGAACAACCAACAATAAAATGCATCTCTCTTACCCTTTTATAGAAATTAAAGATAAAGGGTATTTAATGTCCAAATGCGCAAAGGTCTTTAGTACTTTTAAACTAAAAAGGCACTTAAATTGCCACATTTTACACCGAGATTTCAAATTGAGCGTTTTTCTTTTTTACTTAGTTGTCGCCAGATCGAGATTATTTGCCGATACTATTAACGCAATAGGCAATTAAAAAAGTAATTGCAGTATTTTGTAAAACCTATTTGTATTTGAAGGTAGTAAAACCATATTTAGAATTTGATTCTCCTTGAAATCGGTACGACGTCGAGTATTTTACAGATTACTTCCTAACCATCAGAAATACCAGTAGTTATTTCGTCATTATACTGTTCATTATTTTCGTCATAATACTGTTCATTAATTTCGTCATTATACTGTTCATTAAAAGAGTGTCAGAACCATGTAGTAGAATACCGATTTAAGCAATATGAATTTGAAGTCAAAAGTGCTAAAACGTTCGCTGAAATCCAATCATAGCACCGTCTTCCGAAAAGTCCCGACATCAGGGTTTGCTTTACTCAAACTTTCGATTGGTGCTTTGTACTTTCTTGTTCTCTCTCTTTCTCGTAGTAGAAAAGAATTGTCCTTCAATATCTTCCGCTCTCGGTAAGCTTTCTAGTATTCGGGGTAAGTTTTACGCATGATTAAGGCCATGAAAAGATATGTCAGGGACGTTAGATACATTGTCAGGGACGTTAAACCAATTTTGAACGCAAATTCTCAGTTTCTTTCCTAATTAAATATGCCGCAAATATGTCTAACCTGTTCACAAAACATCTCTCATTTGATTTCAATCTTTAAATGAAATAAAAGGGCAAATACCTGTAAAACTCCTTCTTTTTTTGTCAACTCTATAAATCTGCTTAACTTTGCATTTTTACATGAAACACTACTTCAAAATAAACGGATTTATTGATTTTATCAAATGCCTATGCTTCGCACGTAAAACATGATGTAACGTGACTAAGTTATACGCGCTTACTACAACTAGGGAAAGGAAAGTTCGTTTCGGTTAACGTTACTGACATTTAACGTACCTGACGTTTCTTAACTTGCCCTTATTTAATTTTCAAATATGCGGAACAATCCTGCTAAATGTATATCCCTGTAATACTAGACTTTGGTACTTTCACTTTTTCCAATGTCTTATATACGTTAGTAGCATATTATTTAAACATTGGTAAGTGAAAGATTTAACGTCCCTGACATTTTTAAACGTAACACTCCAATAAAAAAGACCTTTCGGTTTATTTTTCGTTTACCGCTTATCACAATTAGTCAAAGTTGCCTACTCTTTGATAAGACCTTGTCAGGGAGTGATTATGTCAATAAATATTGTTTTTTCTTCTTTATTTTGACTGTGAACTTTTCTCACAAAAAACAGTTAACGTACCTGACTGGTTTCATGCGACAACGATTTTCATGTAAAATTTCTTTCTTGCCTTAACGCAGTGAAACAAAATGTATTTTCCCTATTTAAAATACTATCACACGAATGAAATACGGATAAATATATGAATTCTTACTGCTAGCTTTGCAAATATGTGCGTTAACAAATAGCAACCCTCTTTTGCGACAACCGTTTTTGGGGTAAATTTGGTCCATTCACTTAATTTATCTCTTGTTTGTGGATCGTTATGCGACAAAAAGTATGTGTCCGAGGTATATTAGATGCAGTAGGCTAAACATGCAGGATAATGGGGTCCAAATCCCAAATTCCGCTGAGATATACACTTGCGACACTAAATTTTCGGTTTTGTCTTTCTTATTGACATTGAGTGTGTACATAGATATCAGAAAAGTATGTACTAGTATTCCCACAAGCCAATGCTGTGACCACTCCCATGTAATATGATGTATAATAATTTCAGACGTACTGTGGCAGTATCCTGGTGTCGGTCAACCCATATCACATGTTTAACATCTACGGTCTGGACATGGTCAAGAGATATGAGGGTCAAGCTATTGGAATACTACCTCCGTAAGTCTGATATCTTTTTAAGAAATTGATCCCCGACGGTGGCACTCATTCTTTCTAACTATTTGTCTTTCACCATTGGGTTGATAATCATGGACCTATGTGAGATAGCAGCTGGAAGCTAGGAAAGGATGTGATGGTAGTACTGGTGTGAGAAATACCAGGAAATCATTGTAAGGTGCGCAAGCCACAGCAAAATAACTGAAAAAATGTTGAAAGCGGCGTAAAACTCTTATCAATTAATCAAATATATAAGAAATTGATGGAGAATATTTTCATATAATTTTAAAACATTTCAAGGGGTCACTCCACACTATTGTAAGTGCCTATAAATATATAGGCACTTACAATAGTGTTGCGCTAATGCCATGGTTTGCCTTCTATTAGACTAAGATTAACCTTTGGTCAGGTAGCCAAGAAAAATGTTCTTGTTCACTAGTAGAATTCCCCACCACTGCACTTACAATCTTTTAGCACTGCAAACATAGTTTGCCATCTACAGCAAACCATTGAAATATTAATGAATTGTATTATTGTTAAAACAATGTTCTGTCTTGAATTGCATAATGTTTCTTGAATTCTTAACAATTTCTGTAATTTCAGTTATTCATTTGCTTTGTTATTGATCATTCAGTATACCAATAGAATAACAAGTACTATTTTATGTACTTTCAATCACGCCTGTGTGAATCAATGGAGATGATTGAGTAGCTTTTACTTTCAATCAATTATTTGCCAAACTAAAGCTGATAGATAATTAAATATAATGTTTAGCTCAACTATTTGTAGAATAGGGGGGCTATTCCAGTTACACGCATGTCAGCGACAGCGTCGACGTCTGTATTGGTGTGGGCATAATGCTTTGGTTAAGGTTTTACCTGAAACTGTGTCAAATCTCATTACTAAAGCTATTGCTTGGAACGTTTGCATATACTTTTGTGACCATAATATCAGCCTCTAGACAAAGATTCATTACACTGATATTGAATTTAGTGGAACTTTAACCTTTTTCCTACTTTAAAATCTTGGTTAAGTTTTTATGTGCAAATGGTGTATATCTTTTATTTCTCTATTTCTACTTAAGCTTTTGCTTGAAAACATTGCACATGCTTTTGTGACTATAATATCAAGCGCTAGACAATGATTGGTTTGTCTGATTTCAAATTTAGTGGAATTTTAATGTTTTTCTGACTTAGAAATTTTGGTTAAGTTTTTATGTGCATCTGTTGTTTATCTGTAATATGTCTGTTCTTAATAAAGCTATTGCTTTGAAACCTTGCACATGCTTCTGTGACCATAATATCAGCCTCAAGATAAAGATTCAATTGTCTATTTTTGAATTTAATAGAATTTTAAGTCTTTCCGAACTTAGAAATTCTTGGTTAAGTTTTTACTTTCATCTTTTGTTTATCTGTTATATCTCTTTTTCTACAGAAGCTTTTGTTTGGAAACTTTTCACATGCTTCTGTGACTATGATTTCAGCCTCTTGATAAAGATTAATTACTCTGATATTGAATTAAGTGGAATCTTAACAGTTGTTCTGACTTACAAATTCTCGGTTCAGTTTTTACATGCAACTGATTGATATCTGTAATATCTGTTTCTACTAAAACTATTGCTTGGAATCTGTGAATATGTTTCCTTGACTATAATATTATGCTCTAGACAAAGACTCATTTCTCTGATATTGAGTTTAATGGCTTTCTCCAATGTTGACATTTGATTTGCTGGTACTATCCAGCACTAGGAATAGTAGATCTTTGCTGTCCTCTGACAGCTCTTGTTCATACTTTTGGTTAGAGGAAACAACATTACACTATTGTTAGTGCCTAAAATATATACCGGTAGACACTTAAAATTCTTTTTGCATTAAAACATTCATTCAATTATTGTTCGTAAATCAAGATGGGTTAATGACTGTACATTGTACTTTCAGCCAATTATTTGCAATTGGCAGTATATATAATTTTACCAATTGACTGTACATTGTACTTTCAGCCATTTATTTGCAATTGCCAGTATATAGAATTTTACCAATTGACTGTACATTGTACTTTCAGCCATTTATTTGCAATTGCCAGTACATCCTATGGTAGAATGATGAAGAACACAGAAAATCAAGTGATTGTTATCAGGTAGGTGTTTTAACTCAGGTCTTTTTTAGCCCAGATGAACACAATTTAGCTCAGATGAACACAAGAAGCTCAAGTGGTTTATACCGTACTTCAGGTTTTGTTCACCATAAATTAATTTTTGCTAATTTTACATCTCTAGCAAGGTGATGAGATTTGCAGCATACCAAAATATCCCTTATTTTTTTTAAAGTTTACAATCCATGCATATTTTCTATAAAAAATAAACATATTCTTACATATTCTTGTCTACCTGAGGTGTAATGTACAATTACCACAAAGGATATTAATTAGATAATTGTAATCAAAATGTAAGAAACTTGACACATCTTTTGAAAAAAAAGATGCTGCAAAATAAAAACACTACATTTTGGGTAAAAGTGGGGAATATAAGACAAACTGATAATTTCCCAAATGTGTGATGTTGCAATCCTATGTCAATACTCCCAAACCACTGGAACATTCTCATGAAAATTTTCAAATTGCTATCTAGATGTCTTAAATCATGCTAAAAAATTCTGTTGGCTTGTCTCAGGTGAGAATACTAGGGCCTCTTCTGTTTTTTTAGCATGCTTGATAATATAATTTAAGGGGACATTAATTACTTGATTGGCATAAGAATTATCTGATTATGATAACCATTTATTTGATGTTGGGGTAGTTTACCAACTGAATAAATCTATTAAATCTTTAAGAAAAAAGGTTTCTGTAGGAAAATACATATTGACACTGCCGTACAGTGATGTCTTGAAGTATAAGATTAACCAATCTACCATTTGTATTCCTCATGATGTGATGTTGCAACAACTTGGTTTGGAAAATTGACATTGCTTTAATGTCTGCTTTATATCAACTAGTTCAAACAGATACAAAATTCTATGTCATCTCGAGGAATCCAGATGTTGGGTTGAATTTCAAAATTACACATTGCTCAAATACCAGCTCTATGAAAATAGAATGTAGTCATGGCAATTAGATAAGATGATGAACAACATTGTGATGATAAGGCCTTATATACTTATCTATCATAAACAATAAAATTGAAAACTAAAAATTGTCCAATGGAGCAGCATAGGGCCATCATGGTCCTCTTGATTAGATAAGTAAGATTATCCGAAAATAGGTGCAAATCACTTCAGAAACTTGAGCTGTGGTTTTGCCAGTTTTTCCATGAATGGAATTCATCTCTTTATAAAATTCAATTAGAGGCTTATCTTTTGAACCCTACTGAATACATAATTTGTCCCATTTCATTCTGTACAATCTGCCCAATAATGTAAACCTTTTACCCGACAATCCCAAATTATATTAACCCATTGAAATTTAGCTTTTTAAATATTTCAAAATTATAAAAGACCAATCATTTTATCTGATGTAACTGATAGTATCTAGCTTTACCTAAATTAACCTGTCTCAGGCTTTTCACACCTGACATATAAAACGCCATGGCAGACAGAATATATAATAAGATCAGACTGCACAGACATGCAGTCTGATCTAAGCCTACTCTGTCTGCCTTGCACAGGATTACTGTGGGTAAATATTGGGCCAACCTGATTAAAAATCACAAAAATTGGCCATTTGTGTTTTTGATGCTAAGTTTAAATTAAGAAGGATAAGTTGTTGTTGTTTTTACAGCCAAAAACAAGGCCTGCTTTCAGAATGACAACGGTTCAAGTTATACCCTGCTTTGCATACAAGTGCATATGCTTAGCATGATATAACTTGAACTGTTGTCATTCTGAAAGCAGTCCTGGTTTCTGGCTGAAAAAAAACAACAACTAAAAGACCCACTGGGGCCTGAATTAAGTGGGCCCCATTAGTGAGCGTAATGGCCATATAACTGTCAGCCAGATAAAAATTTTCTTGAAAGCATAAATCCTAAAATCTCTTATTTTGTGGGGTTATGAGTTTAAGCGATGTTGTCAAGCTTGGTTATCGTGGTTGTGAAGGGATAATGGGGTTTTGGATTGAAGTCTTTTGTTAGCTGCTCTTTGTAATGATAAGTGTTTGTTATGTTAATGAAAGAAATCGGTCTGAACTTATGGAGGTTTATGAACCATATTGTCCCTGTGAAATTCTACACTCTGATTCAACAAACTGCCATCGACCGAAGAATTAGAAATAAGAAATCAGTTCGAATTTGAAACAAAAATAAGTTATGTTAGCCATATAGCTTGTTGAAATTAGGGCATTGTTAAAGACAGTTCAAGGAGGGGCGTACCTTTCTGCTATAACAAAGC
Source organism: Fragum whitleyi (assembly GCA_948146395.1). Lineage (NCBI taxonomy): Eukaryota > Metazoa > Mollusca > Bivalvia > Cardiida > Cardiidae > Fragum > Fragum whitleyi. Next base: position 90,783,081 of record OX411545.1, on the reverse strand, counting down.
CCCTCTCTGAAAACCCGATTGATAAGTTTTCTATCTGCTCCTCAGAGAGGGCAATTTGCTATATGAGCCTGTGTGTGATATTTCCAACCATTTGACATCTGCATGAATCACAAACAATTAGCAACCCAGACAGTTACTAAGTGTAAGTAGAGGATTACCTAACTGGCTATAGATACTACCTACAAATCATATAGTGACAACTCTGGTCAGACTTTGCAGAAGCACAGACTGCTCAGAGTCTTTACTTTGCGCACATTTGATATTGTTGGAAATGTCACACACAGACTCATGACATAGCATCTAGGCATAACCAATTCCTGTATGGAGGTTTTGGAGTTCTGTCTTTAAGTTATTACCTATAAGTTCATTAGCCTATACTAGAATTTGCATGAAAATACCACATGGGCTTGCATGAAAATACCAGTATAGGAACTTCAAAATAAAAAAGTTTTGCATTTACCCTGTCCTGGTGTACTCTGCTTTATGATTTTTACCTACCAGATAGATAATAGAGCTGTATATGTGAACACCTAGTGGTTTAATGGTCATTTACCCTGTTTGTTAAATGTTTGTTTTGTAGGCTATTAGATCTTCTATTGTACAACTTTCTATAGGTTCTATGTCAGCTTTGTGAAGCCCTGGTCCAGTCATAATAGCTACCTTGTTAAGAAGTCAAGTTTCATCTTTCTTCACCTATTGTGCCCAAATATTGGTCAAGTTGGAAATGTCAATTTTTCTCATATAGCAGAGTTGTTTGATATTCATGGTCCATAGTAATTCAGCTTGAACTTGTCATAACTGTACAGTGGTCATTGTAGCTTTACTTTATATACCATAGTACTTTATAATATGACCTATGTCACAGGAGTGAAATAAATTTATTGAATATTTGTAATATTACAATATTACCAAGAGTGTATGGCAAGTTATATTTTTGTTGTGAAAATGATGTCATAATGCATTTGATGATGTCAATTCGCAAACGTCATTAGATCTATCTGTTTTGCAGATTAATTTGATGCAATAGATTTTCAAACTTTCTTCAATTTATTGCAAAAATCAGGTCATATTATAAATAGAATATCAAATTAGTGCTCATGAAATACCAAATTTATTAAACTTGCCATCTAAACACTTAAAAAAAAAAAGACTCATTAAATATATTCAGTATTCAATGACCACCTATTCAATATCATCTGAATACAGTCCATCTTACCCACATATACAGCTGCAGCCGAGACCGAAAGATTGATTGAATGGAGTTTAATGCTGCTTTCAACATTTTTTGAGTTATATCACAGGGGCTGGAGCACCTAACAATGGATTTCTGGTATTTCTCTCACCAGTACAACCATCACATTCTTTCCAAGCCTCCAGCTGCTATCTCGCATAGGTCTACAATTAAAAACCCATTGGTGAAAGACAAATAGTCGGAAAGAATGAGTGCCGCCTTTTGGGACTGAACCCGGGCTCACTAAGATCCAAAGAACAGGATTTTAAAAGCCCACTTAATGTTTCAAAGGCTACAGATAAAAGATGACAAAATTAATAAATTTATTCTGCACAGATGTAGTCTGATCTTAGCCTTCACTGCCTGCTTTCGACTATTTCGTTGTGGGAAAGAACTGAAGCAAGACTGGTTGAAATGTCCCAAAGATGGCAATTTGATTTTAAACAGAATTGAAATTCATCAGTGTTCAGGTTAAAGATCCAGTCAGGGAGAGTATAGACTAGATTATGACAGTTGAATGTTTGTATATGTAAATAGTGGCTAGTCTACATGAGATAAGATAAGTTATATTAGTCTCTATGGGGTATTTAAATGCAATAAGTTTCAATGAACTCAAATTTGTTCCGCTTTCAAAACTCTATGACCTTCTATATTGAAGGTTGAATTTAACCATGTGAAAGATAAAATCTAAGGTGACTTTGCTACTGAATGAAACTATGATACTTATCTGATAGATGTACTAGCTAAGGTGCCCTGGCTTATATTTAATTGAAAATGATATTCATAAATGCATTTCAATGAGTTGGCATAAAAGTACTGTAAATAAAGGGTGCCTGCATGTTAAGTCGCATTGTTTAATTGATAATCACCCAGGTTCGATCCCCAAAGGCGGCACTCATCCTTTCCGACTATTTGTTGACCACCAATGGGTTGATAATTGTAGACCTATGTGGGATAGTAGCTGGAGGCTAGGAAAGGATGTGATGATAGTGCTGGTGTGAGAAATACCAAGACTCCATTGTTAGGTACTCCAGCCGCCGCAATATGACTGAAATAATGTGAAAAGGGACGTAAAATCCCATTCAAACAAACAAACAAATTAATTGATAATCAGAATTTTTTCTAACTTTTATAAGATATTTGGATGGTGGTTTTGGGATTTTGAGATTTTGTCACCACTCCATCATAAGCCTTGGAATTTAACTTCTCCTATATATCTGCAATAATTCTCTCATGAAACTTACAATCACAAGAAAAATCCATAACATCAATAAAAAAAATCAAAATGCAGTTTAGTAATAATAACACCCCTTTTTCGACTTAGAATTCCTCATTATCAAGCATCATTTTGCTCTCAATTGGCTCAGACATTCGGAACATCACTCTGCCATTTCTGTTAACTGCAACAGACCTCGGATGTATATAAGGCTGATGGGTATGTAACAAAATTGAGCATTTTGTTAGGCGGAAGCAGTGTAAGAAAATCTAGTGCAGAAACAACAAGTGCTATCTTTAGATTTATATCTTTTACTGGAAATAACAGTTGAAAAATCTTAATTTTTGAGAATGACGAATCATTCTAAAAAACTAAGATTTTTCAGCCGTTATTTAAGAATCATAAGTTATTTATATAAGGATGCATACGATGGTTTCATGTTAGTGACTTAAACAAGTATACAGTTGGCGACGCCGAAATGTTTTCACTCAAAGCTTCGAGGGCTAACACCATTTTAACTGAAGTCATTGAGTTTTTCCAAGGTTTTACCCTAATTTTTAGAAACAGTCCGTCTATGCACATCCGAGGTTGATCCTGAGATTGGCAGAGTGGTGTTCTGAATATTGTCACAGACTAAGAATACCATTTTAATTTATCTAGAGCTTTCAAGATATAAAATATACAGAATTAAATCTGAATGTCAATCTGTGTGAAATTGAGTTTATCAAACCTGTTAATTGAATTGACAAAGAGTGATAACTTTAAACAGGGAATTTACCAATTTAAATAACTAACATGTACTTAATATTCTTTAAAAAGTGAAAGTCAATATTGACTATTTGAAATCTGAACATTTGAAATTGGCAACAAAACTCTCCCTTTGCCCTGAAAACTGTATTTCCCTTAGATAAAAAAAAGCTTCCCTGAGCAATATAAAACTCACACATTTTAAGCTCGGCTGTTTTCAAGGAAAACCTAAGGTATTGCTTTAGCCTTGGTGTCGTGGTTGTTGTTGCCATTGTTGGTGTGGTTGTTGTTTTCGTCATCGTTGTGTAAAATCTTCTGGTTCTACTACAGGCATTCACTTGAAACATTACACAAATTTTCTCTATTAAAAGAGCAACCTAAACTATTAAGGGGGATAAGTATATGAGCATTTTGTGAAAATTATGCCCCTTTTTTCGACTTGGATTTTTTATCCACTATCCAGCACCCAACAGCCAAGCATCCATAGGTGGTGCTCTTGTTCTGGTCGGACCCCACCCGATTTTTGGCCTTGAATAGACTTTGTTCTATATAAAATTGCTCAACATTCAGGTGCTGCAGCTCATTCCACAACAAACTACTTATATATTATGTCATTAGCACTTCATCTATATTCATTGTTCTATCTTTTGAGACTGAAAAAACTAGGTCCTTCAGGTTAAGTTTTGGGTGATTCAAGCCAGAGTAAAAGAACTGTCTTTTTTCCACCCTTTGATGAGGACAATTCAGGCAGGCCCCCGTCCCTCATCCATCCTACCAGAAAGGAAATCATTCACATAAAAGATAAAACCAGGCATTATGTTAAAGAAGAGATGCAAAACTAGCAAAAATTAAAATAAATATGCATGTGGATCACTGTTCATCACTTCAAAATGCCATTTTCAAGCCGCACTATTTTTTCTTTAAGATCTATTTTTACTTTTACCATACAATCTTCTTAATTAGTATCAAGTTTTATTATGTGCAGGCGCTTAGCTAGCCTATAAAGAATGTGGATTCAAAATAATCTAGGGGGGAGGGCCCTCCCCCCCTGAAAATAAAATTTTTAAATAAAAGGTGCAGTTTTGGGCCTCTGGAGAGCTTTCTTGACCAACAAAAATCCATTTATTTTAGCATAAAAATGGAGATAATGGCTTTCCTTTCGTTTGTTTCAACAAGTCTACATTTCACAGCAAGTCTTATTTGTAGCGTTTGCTAGCCGATTTAGAAATATGATATATAAAGTGTTTTTAAAAGTGTGGTAATTATCAGATTGGGCGAACGCGGCTGAATTTCAAAATAATGTGGATTCAGCTGCGTACTCGCGTAAAGGCAGCTTCGCGCCTGATGTGAACTGAAGTTGTTCTAAATTTTTCATATTTCATGCATACTATACAACCTTCAGATAATGGCCATTTGTTGTTAATGTAATAACATTTTATCGGTCAGTGCAATGTTATCGTAAGTTCCTATATATTTATAGACACATTCAATAGTTTTCTAAAGACCCATGTATTTACATCAAAAGTCGGTTCTTGGCACCTAAATGTCATGTCAAAAGGCCCAAGGTTCGATTTCCAACATCAACACTCATCCTTTCAGACTATTTTTCTTTCACCTTTGCATCATAAACCTATGTGGGATAGCAGCTGGTGTGAGAAATATCAGGAATCCATGGTTAGTGCTTCAGCTGCTGGTATATAACTGAAAGTTAGTTGAAAGTGGCTGAAACCCTATTCAAACAAACAAAACCTAATATCATGACAAAAATCTATTTAGGCAAGATAGAGATCCCAGGTTCGATCCCGGGTGGTGGCACTCATTCTTTTCGACTTATTTGTCTCTCACCAATGGGTTGATAATCTTAGACCTATGTGAGATAGCAGCTGGAGGCTAGGAAAGGATGTGGTGGTTGTACTGATGAGAGAAATACCAGGAAACCATTGTTAGGTGTTCCAGCCATCGCACTATAACTGAAAAATGTTAAAAGCGGTGTTTTACTCCATTCAATCAATAAAAATTTGTTTTATGGACAACTTGCCCGACGCATTTTCAGAATAAATACAAAAAGGATTTCAATTGAAAGGAAAAATGGCAAAGATATATATATATATATATAGCTCTAATTCTATACATAATTTTATCATTCAAGTCCATGAAACTTCCTTGTAATATAATCAAAGTTTGGCATGCTACTACCATAATCATACCTACACTAAATTGTTTATGGGGTTTATTGACACATTTAAGGTAGTTGACCCTTAATAATTTTGCAAAATTTTGAAAGTAATGAACTTTAACAGTGTTAACCAAGTTTTCCTAATGATTTTCATTAAGAAATCTCAGTCAACACTGTGAAAGTTCACGAGATTCCAAATGTTGTACACCTGAAACAAATGAACAAATTCCTATTACCTATGTTAAACAAGAATGAATTTGTGACCGCTCATCCTGACTGCTTCTATCATATCGATGAAAGTAAAGTAATAATTAATGATTGAACAAAATTAACCCACCAAGTTTTGCTTTTACTGCCTTTGATAATTATAAAGAAGATTATGCTAAATGTTAGGTAGAAATTTCTTACAACCTCATGTCAATGTAATTCTATTTATAATGAAGTCAGGGTATGTCATATGGGGAGATCATATTCCCAAGAATTGGCCATTCAAGAATTGGCCATTATTGGTCAAACTTGATCGATAAGATTTATCTTGTTTTGTTGTGAAATATCTGCTTGAAATGTAATTAATACAAATATGGTGTCTTTTATGACGATTTTCCTGGCATACAATCAGAAACCACCAATTAGTAATGCAGTATTTATCTGGTGTTGATAAATTTGGTTAGAATATTCAAGATGTATAGTTTTGTATTTCAGTGGAGAGAGTGGTAGTGGGAAGACTGAAGCCACCAAGTTAATCATGCAGTATTTAGCTGCTGTTGATAAATTTGGTTACAATATATAACAAGATGTATATTTCTGTATTTCAGTGGTGAGAGTGGTAGCGGGAAGACTGAAGCCACCAAGTTAATTATGCAGTATTTAGCCGCTGTCAACAAATCTGGTAGCAACACAATCACAGAACAAATACTCGAAGCAACTCCATTACTAGAATCTTTCGGAAATGCCAAAACTATACGCAACGACAATTCTAGTAGATTTGGGAAATACATCGAAGTGTTCTTTAAATCGTAAGTATTAAAAAGCTAATTATAATATCTAAATTATCAACAGATTATGTAGAAGATTTTCTGCCATAGGAAACCATATGCCTCACAGTCCAAAGAGCTATTATATTGTTATATATAATAAGTACTAAGTGTATGTTATGAAAAAAAAATCTAACGAGGTTGGGGGAATTGATAATTGCCAAGGCTCGTCTGACACAATTATCAATTCTCACAACCAAGTTAAATATTTTTTCAAACAATACACTAAGTATGTTTTATATTTATCTTATAACCTCTATTTGCCTTGTTTTCATCGATGTTTCTAACAGAAATGCAAGTTTCTAAAAATAACTGCATTACAACATTGTTCTAAAAATATCAATGTAATATAAAAGATATAATTTTATTTCGGCATAGGTAACATACAATGGTTCATGGAATAAAAGTCATATAAAAATACACAATTTGGAAATAAGAAATTATAGATTACTTAAATTTTAAAGAACCATGACATGCTTCCTAACACCAAGGATAACGCAAAAAAGAGTAAACCCTTATTTCCATTGCGGTCCTTGCTGTGGGTGGCATGACCTAGAGAGGCAATTATAGTTTAAATCAAAATTAAGTAACCTATACCAATAAATATCACAGTACAGAACATAATTTAACAAAAACAAAGTTAGTTTTTTATCACAGATTGCTTGCTGAAAGACAATTTATCACATAAGTATCACAATTATAATTGAAAGACAAACTTTACAATGTTTTAGTAAGCAAATTTTTTGTTTATGTACCAATCTCCAACTATCGCCTATGGAATATTTATAAAAACCAAGTTTAGGAAGATTCAACATATTGTAAATTATTATGCAACCTATGCCTAAATGAAAACAAGAGTTGTCCGCGGACAACGTAGCTCGCCCAAACAGCTGCTTGTCACAAACAGCTCTTGACCGAAGACCGAAGTTCAAAGTGGTTTCTTTCAATGTTAAAGTCCATGATCTAATATTTTTCTGTTTGAGTAGTAATTAAGAAATATAAAAACTTTTTTGTTTTAAATTGCATGTATAAGGTTAGGGTAAAGTGAAAGCCTACAAGCAGATGAGGCTACCAATGGAATTTCTTTGTATCAAACATGAAGTTTTTCTTTAAAATTTTTCTAAGTCCACAAAAGGTCAAGATCAAGGTCAAATTGTGAAGGACCTTGGTCTCTGTAGAACCCTATCACCTAGTGAGTATGTGTATGAAGTAATAATGTCTCTGAGTAAAGCATTTAGAAAATATAAACAAGGTTAAATTTTTGGTTAAAGTTTTTCAGTTTAAGTTTTTCCAAGTCCATAAAAGGTCAAGGTCAAATTGTCAAGGCCCTTGGTTTCTGGTGAAAGCCTTTCATCTGGTGACTATGTATATGAAGTAATGATAACCCTAGGTTAAAGCATTCAGAAAATATAAGCAAGGTTAAAGTTTTTGGTAAAAGAATTTCGGTTAAAGTATTTCTAAGTTCATAAAAGGTCAAGGTCAAATTATCAAGGACCTTGATCTTTCACAAAAGCCTATAACCTAATGAGTATGTATATGAAGGTATGATGTCCCTAGGTTAAAGCATTCAGAAAATAATAAGCAAGGTTAAAGTTTTTGGTTAAAGTTTTCAGTTAAAGTTTTTCTAAGTCCACAAATGGTAAAGGTCAAGGTCAAATTGTGAAGGACCTTGGTCTCTGGTGAAAGCCTATCACCTGGTGAGTATATATATGAAGCTATGATGTCCCTAGGTTAGAGCATTAAAAAAATATATGCAAGGTTAAAGTTTTTGGTTAAAGTTTTTTGGTTAAAAGTTTTCTAAGTCCACAAAGGGTCAAGGTCAAGGTCAAATTGTCAAGGACCTTTGTCTATGGTGAAAGCCTATCACCTACTGAGTGTGCATATGAAGTAATGATGTCTCTAGTTTAAAGCTTACAGAAAATATAAGCAAGGTTAAAGTTTTTTTGGTTAAAGTTTTTTGTTAAAGTTTTTGGTTAAAGTTTTTTCGAAAGGGTCAAGGTCACAGTCTAAAGGTCATTTCTACATGGATGTTGGTCTCAAATGAAAGCCTATGCCCTAATGAGTGTTTCTGTAAAAAAATATAGCCTCTAGGATAAATATTGATAGAAATAAAAACTTTAACCTTATGCGGACGCCGACACCGACGCTGACGCCGACGCTGACGCCGACGCCTACATCCGAGGGTATGACAAAAGCTCTTCCGAGACTTTCGTCCCGGGCGAGCTAATAAGCAAATTATTTAGACAAACACAATATTAAAAAGATTAAGATGTCATACTGCATAGAAAATGACCTTTGATGGCAACCTTGCATGACTGATACTTGGTGATGTCAGTAAGGCTGGAGGGCAATTCGTTCCACAACTTAGCACCTATAAAACTAAAGGACTTAGATCCAGACCCTTTGACCTTAGGAAGACTAAAACCACCTTTCTGGCTAAGCCTTGTGTTGTATGAGTGAACATTTACCTGTGGCGTAAGAAAATAGTCCATATAAACAGGGGCAAGGTTATGCTTAACTTTAAAGACATGACACAACATAATCTGTTCAACTCTTTTGTTAACTGGTAGCCAATTAAGGGTTTCAAACTGCTGTTGACCAACATGAGCTCTTGGATCAAGGTTTAGTATGAATCTGACCAACTTGTTCTGAGTCACCTGTAATTTGTGTTTTAAAGACTGGGTTAGACCACTGTACCACACTGAGCATGCGTAGTCATAATGACATTGGACTAGGGACATAACAAGCAATTTTTTGGTATGCTGAGTAAGGTACTCTTTCTTCCGGTACAAAAACTTTAACCTAGCATTAACTTTCTTAATAACTGACTCAGCCATACATTTAAAAGATAAACATCATATGGGATGTTATCACAAAGATATTTGTATAGTTATAAGATAAAAAAAAGTATCATGTTGATAGGTATAAGAGTTTGTCTTAACCTGTGTTATGATGGGCTTTGAGTATTCCTGCCTTGACAGGAGATATAGACAGTAACATTATCCTAAATGTAATGTTCTGTCTGATCTTAGAATATACCACCTGGTTTTCCTTTTTAACCCTTGTCATGCTGGGCCTGGAATATTCCTGTTTGGCTGGAGGTATAGACAAAGATCAGCCTGCACCTATGTGCAGTCTGAGCTTTGTCTACATCACCTTTTGGTCCCTTTTAAGGCAGAGTTGTTCATCAAATTGTTTTAAAAAAGAAAGATTGTCCCTCACCCTTGGATTTCAGGGCTTTCAGTTCTTTGATATGAGTGCAATTCTGAAAGAGGATTTTAACCCTTGTCATGCTGAATAAATTTTGGCTAATATTTTCATCAAAATCAAAGGGCAAAAAGCGCTGAAATACTGTAGATCAATTTTTATTTGACAAATCTTTTTAAATCTTTTGACAATTCTGGTTTGAAAGTGAGAAACAGGTGGTGTAGACTAACATCAGACTGCACATATGTGCAGGCTGATGTTTGTCTATAGCTCCTGCCAAAGCAGGAATATTCCGGGTTCAGCATGACAAGGGTTAATAAAGCATGACAAGGGTTAATTAAAGTAGAAGTTTCAAAACTGCATTTTAAAAAAGAAACAGACTCTCAATTAGTGGATCAAATGATTTCAGCACTTTGTTTTTAATGCAGATTTATCAAAGTTTTTATTCTACTTGAAAGGGTTGAAACATATTTAGGAAAAAAAAAACAAGGGAAGGAGGGCATCCTCTAAGAAAGATAACTGTGTAGATAACATGTGAGCATTGCAGGTCTACACAGTCCTCTTGTTGCAAAAACTTTTGGAAAGGATTAACATGGTTGAGCCCATTTGGAGTGAGCAAGACAGTAATCACAGTAACAATTGTGTGATTGTCCGATAGTACCAGTCCATCCATCTGCCAGTCCATCCATCTGCCAGTCCATCCATCTGCCAGTCCATCCATCTGCCAGTCCATCCATCTGCCAGTCTGTTGGTCCTTCAGTTCATCACAAGTTTTGTTTTCCAAATACTGATGGATTTCACAAAATTTGCACAATTATTCCCCATCATGAGTAGGTGTTCTATTTGAAACACCTTTTCTAATTGCTGTAAGATCAAAAGTCAACGCCAATCAAAAGTTTTGCAGGCTCAACAGCAGTTGTCGTGGGACACCTATCTAGTTTTAATAATCAAACTGCTAAATTAAGGTAGTGGACGCATAATTATTTTCGTAACTTTATGAAAGTAATGAACTGACAGTGTTAACCGAGATTTCCTAATGATATCATTAGGAAACCTCGGTCAACATTGTAAAAGTTGATGAGTGCCAAAATGTTGCAGATCTATTACGGTTTCACTACCTTATTGAACTATAATTATGAAGTGAAGAATTAGCAGTGCTCCTCCTTACAATAATGTTTGAATGGTCAACTGTTTACTTTAATAAGGTTAAATGAAATGTTCGCAATCAATTCTTTTATAATACCTGGTAAATAACCTTTTACTGTGTCAAATAATTGGCATATTGAATTGCCTGTAGGAAAAGTGATACACTTTGATGTAGCTTTATCAATAAAACATTGAGTTCGTCTCTAACAGCTAATGAGATTTTGTCGTCACACCACCCTTAACTGATCCATATTAATTCTTTCCACGGGCCAAAAATGATGGCGATGTGCATTTAGTGCGATATTATCAGTTTCAACCCTTGTCATGCTGAATAAATTTTGGCTAGAAATTTTCATAAAAATAAAAGGGCAAAAAGCACTGAATGAACCAACTGTAGGTCAATTTTTATTAGCTCCACTGGCTGAAAGCCACTGGGGCTATTGTCATGGCGTTGTGTCCGTCGTGCGTCCGTCCGTCCGTCCGTCCGTGCGGTCGTAAACTTTTTCTTTAAAAATCTTCTCCTAAGAAACTACTGGATGAATTTCAACCAAACTTCACAGGAATGATCCTTGGGTGACCCTCTTTCAAAGTTGTTCAAGAAATTTTGATCCAATGAAAAACATGGATTTAATGGGCGTGGCTAATTTCCAAATATGGTAAAAAGTGAATTTTTTCAGAATCTAATTGATGGATACCAATTAGATTTTACATGAATGATCCTTGGGTGACCCTTTATCAGTCTACCAAAAATTATTGTGATCGGATGAAAAATATGCATTTTATGGGCGGAGGTCATTTCTCTATATGATATATAGTGGAAACTATGAAAATCATTTTCTCAGAATGTAAGTGATTGATATCAACCAAATTTCACTGGAATGATCCTTGGGTGACCCTTTATCAGTCTACCAAAAATTATTGTGATTGGATGGAAAATATGCATTTTATGGGCAGAGGTCATTTCTCTAAATGTTATATAGTGGAAACTTTGAAAATCATTTTCACAGAATGTAATTGATGGATATTGACCAAATTACACTGGAATGATCCTTGGGTGACCCTTTATCAGGCTATTAAATATTATTGTGATCGGATGAAAAATATCCATTTTATGGGTGGAGGTCATTTCTCTAAATGTTGTATAGTGGAAACTTTGAAAATCATTTTCTCAGAAGGTAATTGATGGATATAAACAAAATTTCACTGGAATGATCCTTGAGTGAACCTTTATCAGTCTACCAAAAATTATTGTGATCGCATAAAAAATATGTATTTTATTGGCAGAGGTCATTTCTCTAAATGTTATATAGTGGAAACTTTGAAAATCATTTTCACAGAATGTAATTGATGGATATCAACCCAATTTCACTGGATTGATCCTTGGGTGAACTTTTTTCATGCAGTGAAAAATTATTGTCATTGGATGAAAAATAAGTCTTTTATGGGCAGAGATCATTTCTCTTTATTTTATATAGTGGAGTCTTTGAAAATCATTTCAACATCAGTAGAACTCAAAATATCTTAAAATCTAGTCAAACCTCTGATTTGCTTTTTCAAGAATTTCAAGCCTGTGGAGTGACTCAAGCCATTCATGGCTTTCTAGTTTGAAAAACTAAATCTATTGACAATTCTGGTTTAAAAGTGAGAAACAGGTGGTGTAGACTAACATCAGAGTGCACATATGTGCAGGCTGATGTTTGTCTATAGCTTCTGCCAAGGAAGAATATTTCGGGTTCAGCATGACAAGGGTTAAAATCTGAACCCTTATCCTGCTGAATTTAAATTTTGTGTCAAACAATTTATCAGTTTTGGGGCAATTCAATAAATCTGCCGGACCCAATGGTTTGCCAAAATAATTTTAAAGAAAGCAGGAAGATGGACTCAGATTAGACTGCATGTCTGTGCATGCTGATCTTAGTCTATAATGTCTGCCAAGGTGTTTTGTACAGTAGGAATATACAATTAACAGCAGGAAAAGGGTTTAACATTTGTTTTAAGCCTTCCCATGCTGTTCATGGCAGATTCCTGCTGCGAACACAGTTTTGAAAGATTGGTTGAATGGAGTTTTACGCCACTTCCAACATTTTGTCAGTTATATCATGGGGGCTGAAGCACTTAACAATGGATTCCTGGTATTTCTTACACTAGTACAACCATCACATCTTCTCCTAGCCTCCAGCTGTGATCTCACATAGGTTTACGATTATCAACTCATTGGTGAGAGACAAATAGTCAGAAAGAATGAGTGCCGCACTTGGGGATTGAACCCGGGACCTCTAGATTGACAGTCCAGTTTTGAAAGATAGTATAGACTAAGATCAGTCATCACAGATGTACATTCTTGTCTGAGCCTACATCAATGGCTCAGCGCAAAACAGTTGTAACTGCCTTATGTTTATAGGCAGTTACAACTGTTTTGCAATGAGCCATCGACATGGTCTGCCTTTTACTTAATAATTGTGGGAAAATCTCGAACCAGACTGGTTGAATGGAATGTCCCAAAAATTTGCAATTTGTTTCAAACAAACAAAAAAAAAAAAAAAATGAGCAGCTCAGTGTGACAAAACATAGCCTTATGAAGACAGTAAAGAATGAAGAGTTCATTATTGAAGCATGATTGTCCTCTTATTAATATAAACCACTGGGCTGGACTGGGATTAGAAAGGATTAGTGAATCCAACCATATCTTAGTATTCATGCTATTTGTTAGCTGAAATTACTCCAAACTTTCTACTCAATGAAATACCTTTATCAATAAGGCTTTTTAAAACACTCTTACTTTTCATGATACATTGTTGAATTCTATCCCCAACATTATATTAGTATCAATGTGATTTTTTCACATTATGGAAAGTTTGGAAGAAAAAAGACCAATCTTTTTCAGAATACATCTTGAATGGGGTCAGTGAAAAACAATTTTTGCGCTGACTCAAGGACTTGCTATCTCAATTTTGTTTTTACTTTCTAAGACCAAAAAAAACAAAAAAAAAAACACCATTCCATTGCCAATTACCTCAAGCAAATTCAAGATAACAATGTCCATGTTTGGCATGATGGTACATCTCAATGATACACAATTGCTGATGCCAATGTCAAGGTCATATTATTAGATCAATGTCATAATTCAAGTGGAAAATTTGAACAAATTGTTTGATATTGTGAATTACTTCAGGCATATTCAAGATACAATGTTCATATTTGGTATGAACTTAGATGTCATTTTAAAGGTAGCTGCTGATACTTAAGTAAAGGCCATCCATCAAGGTCAAATTCTGAATGATCTGCTTTTTGGGGCATTTGTTTCACAACATATCTTTTTAATCAATAATTTTATTTTCAAATGAGAACTAAACAACATAATAGAATATCATAAAGGTAATTGTGACCCATGTTTTCATTGCTCCGTTTTGAGGACAACATTCAAGTGGTGTGAATTGTATGGGTATATAACACTCGTACCCCACTGTTCAACCGTATAAGGGTTTTTCTATAGAATTTATTAGGTTTCACACTTGCCAACATTGAAGTGGTAGAAAATAAGGTCATTGATAATATTGATGAAATGTTTGTATGTGTCCTCTACAACTGATACTTCAAATCGATGGAGTTGATTAGGCATAAGACTTCCAATCTGGAAGACGTGGGTTCGATCCCCGGTGGCGGCAAATATCCTTTCCGACGTTTGTCTCTCACCAATGGGAAGATAATCATAAACCTATGTGAGATAGCAGTCGGGGGGCTAGGAAAGGGTGTAATGGTAGTACAGGTGAAAGAAATACCAGGAATCCATTGTTAGGTGCTCCGACTGCTGCGATATAACTGCGAAATTGTTGAAAACGTCGTGAAACCCATTCAAACAAACAAACAAATCAAATCGATGGGCCAGTGCGACACTATTGTAAGTGCCTATATCATAATAGGCACTTACAATAGTGTTGCCCTGACCCCTCAAGTGTCTTGTAACAGTCACCTCCTTACAACTAGTTGGTAATACGCCCACCTACAATGTAGAAAGGGTGTACCTGTTTCTTCGTTTTTTTCTTGGTCTGCTTTTTGTGAAATTTGATATTAAATTTTAAAGAAAAGAATAACTGCATGTTTGGCCTTGAATCTATGTCACAATATAAAGATGAAATATGGTTGACTCAGGAAGCCATGAGCGTGTACACCAGAAATACAAAATTGCTGAAATGCTGTTTCAACGCTCTGAAATAGTTTTAAAAGTGTTCAAAATGATGGATATTTCAATCAAGTTTATCAAATAATTAGGTGGTTTTTATTGAAGACAGGTTTACCTGTCTTTCAATATAGGGATCGTCGCCATCGGATTTTGATAACAAACCTACATGTGTCATTACGCTCAAAAAAGTAGACCCATTCATAAAAATAAACGCGGCAAAAATAATCAATAGTGTAGTAAAATACCGTAAAATTTTGGTGCTGACCTAAATTCTGGCCGGGAGTGAACACGTGATCCCTGCAGAAGTCGCCTGCAGAAACGTGTTTTGCATTCGTAAGTGATGCTGTTTTAGGGCGTTTTCGGCTGCAATCTTTTTCATTTGCTCCAAATATTCAATTGCATTCTACAACTGTTTTTATGCATTGGCAGCTATTTTCAGTTCCCCATTTTAGACTCGTTATTTCTCGTTGAATTATGCGTAGGTGTGCCCTGAATGTCGCTTTATTTATCCGTTTCCCGGGCCTGTCGTAGTGTAAATGGATAAATACTAAAATAGCACAAGGCAATTTGAATAAACTCTTAAACCCTCGGAATTTCCTAGGTTTTAATTTTTACTTTGAATTACGGAGAAATCATTTCGATGGCTTTTCAAATTACTTTATTTTTAGGCTTGTTTTGTCTATCCATGTTGTACAGCATTCGGAACATCACTCGGCAATTCCGTAAACTACAACAGATCGTGATCGTGATATTCACTCGGCAATCTTCGGGCGATCTCCGAGGTCTCCGATCTATCTAAATGTAGGTTACGGAATCGGCCGAGCTGAGACGAATGCGTGAGATTGGCCGAGTGATGTTCCTAATGGCCTGTACAGTTGTATATTTAGTCAAATCCTGGACCAGATAATAAATGTAAAAGAAATTTGAACAAATTTCCAATTCAGGGCAATATTCACAGACATGTGATATCTCCCGATCTCGGCGTATTCTCTCGATATTTTACCCTTCCTCCCGCTCTTCCGATCGGGAGACCATTTCTCCCGACCTGAAGAAAATTGGGCCTGGAAAAAATCAGGGAGACAAAAATGCAAAATCGCCGGTCTAAATGCTCGAATGACGAGTGAGAAATCCAATATCTGGTAAAGCGTTGTTTATCTGTCTAGAAGTGTCATCTTTATCGTCGTCGGGTAGATCAACTATTGCCGACAAACGGGTGCTACTGTACCTATCACACTTTACACTGTATACGAAACGAATTATGACGATCAGCAATATTGACCTTTCTTAGAAACAGAATCTAAACCGGGTTCAACGTTGTTACTCAATATTACTTAAAAAATGTAGTGTATACAACTACGGACCCTTTTATATTAAGAATCCCTGATACAAGTTAAGCTGTGATTTTTTCTCCTATTTTGAAAAATTAAAATGGTCGTAAACACAGCTAGTAAATTTCCGCCGTAAGTAAATATCCTTTCCCAAAAAGCCGCAAAAATTTCCACTCTACGCGATTAGCGTCATGAAGAAAAAGGTCAAACATAATATGCAGAGCGACGCGTCACACGACCTTGGTAAAATTATGCGGCATCGCAGAAAAACCCTCGTGTCGTAACGCATGATTAAGTAAAACAAGAAGCAGTCATACTTTTATTTCGACGAAGATACTTATTTAGTAGATCTACGCTTGTTTTATGGTCAAATTATCAAAGTTACAAAAAGTAAAAACTGTCTCGTGCGCTCTCAAATTGTCATTCAAATTTAATAATTGATATTGAAATTAAAGAAACATCGGACAATCGCTTTTTAAATGCCACGGCGATTTCACCGGATCCTCGCTGGGGTCATTTTGAGACTTTACACACAATTTATGAATCAGCAACCGTCTTTTTTCTAAATTGAGATCGAATGATTCAATCAAGTTATTTGTCAACACAAATGTTATAGATTAGAAAATTGTGGACTGGCTCTTTACTGCTGACACAGAGCTTCTCATTAAGCTCATCAACATGGATTAATTTGCAGAGGTAGCTCTTTCACTTTCCGTTTTCTACCGTGTTCGTCTTTAACGTCAGCGAACTCGGAATATGCTGTCCTTAATTTCAACGTTTATCGTCAATTTGCTATCAAAATCATTTATTTTTAGCGTAGTTCAGTAGCAGTAAGTGCCAAATACGATTAATTGGTCTGTCTCTTCGTCCGTCCATCCATGCATCCATCCGTCAACAATCATAAAAAATCACCTAATCGGATTGCATACACAATCTACACAAAAATGATCCTTATGACAAGGCCTTTTCATATTTCTCAGAATATTGTAAATCATGAAGAACTCTGGTTGCCATGGCAACAGAGTAAAAAAAACGTATCCAATTACAAGGCCTAGAATTTCATACTTTGCATAAAGCAGTATTGCCTATTTCTTCACTACCAAACCCCTTGAAATTTCTCTCCATTACAAATATGCCTTGGCTTTGGGCTTCTAGATTACTCAAAGAAATTAAGAAAAACTTTAACAGTGTCTTCCTAAGTTGCAAGGCCTACATGATCTTTTAAATTTGGAAAGATATTTTTTTCTACTGATTATCTACAAAAAAAAAAATAATAATAATAATAAAAAAAATGAAAAACACCTATATTGTGGGATCCTGAAATTTGCATAGAACTAAAAAATGAATTTGTAACATCTATTTCTCTGAAATTATAAGACCAAATTCTGTAGCATTACTATCCTCTATCAAAATAAACCAAATGATAACCTTCTTTTAGTAAATAAATAAAGAAAAGAAACTTTTATGGAAGGTATTATAATCAGTTTATGGTGTAGACGTGCATTGCGAAAACCAACATTTTTAGTCAGAATCCGCGTTTCGCAAAATCTCCCAATTTGAGACCCAATCTCCCTACGAAAAGGTCTTAATCTCCCTATGAGAGCCCATGGGAATATCACATGTATGTATTCACCATGGCAATGAAATGTTCAGCTCTTCATCAAGGGATAAGCAATGTGTGTCATGTGGATTAATAGTTTTATTAGCTCCACTGGCTGAAAGCCACTGGGGCTATTGTCATGGCGTTGTGTCCGTCGTGCGTCCGTCCGTCCGTCCGTCCGTGCGTGCGGTCGTAAACTTTTCTTTAAAAATCTTCTCCTCTGAAACTACTGGATCGATTTTAACCAAACTTCACAGGAATGATCCTTGGGTGACCCTCTTTCAAAGTTGTTCAAGAAATTTTGATCCAATGAAAAATATGGATTTAATGGGCGTGGCTAATTTCCAAATATGGTAAAAAGAGAGTTATCTCAGATTCTAATCAATGGATACCAATTAAATTTTACATGAATGATCCTTGGGTGACCCTTTATCAGTCTACAAAAAATCATTGTGATCGGATGGAAAATATGCATTTTATGGGCAGAGGTCATTTCGGTATATGTTATATAGTGGAAACTTTGAAAATCATTTTCTCAGAATGTTACGGATGGATATCAACCAAATTTCACTGGAATGATCCTTGAGTGACCCTTTATCAATCTACAAAAAATCATTGTGATTGCATGGAAAATATGCATTTTATGGGCGGAGGTCATTTCTCTATATGTTATATAGTAGAAATTTTGAAAATCATTTTCTCAGAATGTAAGTGATGGATATCAACCAAGTTTCACTGGAATGATCTTTGAGTGACCCTCCATCAGTGTACAAAAATTTATTTTGATTGGATGAAAAATATACATTTTATGGGTGGAGGTCATTTCTTAATATGTTAATTAGTAGAAACTATGAACATCATTTTCTCAGAATGTAACTGATGGATATCAATCAAACATTTTTTGTTTGATCTTTGGGTGACCCATTATCATGCAGCCAAAAACTATTTTGATTTGATGAAAAATATGTCCTTTAAAGAGCGGACGTCATTTCTCTATCTGTTATATGGTTGAAACTTTGAAAATCATTTTCAACATCAGTAGAACCCCAAATATCTAAAAATGAGTCTTCAAAGTATAGCATATTCATTTGTAATGGAAGTGCAGTTTTCATATGTAACCATCAATGATTGTTAGCTCACCTGAGCACGAAGTGCTCATGTGAGCTATAGTGATCACCTTTCGTCCGGCATCCGTTCGTCGGTCGTCGTCCGTTGTCCTGCGTCCGTCAACAATTTCTTTAAACGACATCTCCTCCTAAACTACTGGGCCAATTAACACCAAATTTTACAGAAATGTTGCTTAGATTGTCCCCTTCAAAAATAGCTAAAAGAATTGAAATCCATGAAAAACTCTGGTTGCTATGGCAACCAAAGGTGAAATTTTAAGAAAATCTTTAAAATTCTTCTTCTTCTCAACCAGTTGTCCTATAGACTTAAAACTTGGCATGGATGATCAGCTCATAGACCTGAATAAAAATAGCTAAAATCATATCTTTTGGGCCACCAAGTGCGGAGCACCAGGGGGGAGGGGGTAGTACTTTGGGTAAATTTTGTAATCTTTAAGCTTCTTCTTCTTTGGAACCAGGAGCTCTACAGACTTGAAAATTGGCATGGATGATCAGCTCATAGACCTTAATAAAAACAGCTAAAATCATATCTGTTGGGCTGCCAGGTGCGGAGCACCATGGGGGAGGGGTTAGTACTTTTGTGAAAATTTTGTAATCTTTAACTTCTTCTTCTGATGAACCAGGAGCCTGACAGATTTGAATATTGGCATGGATGATCAGCATATGGACCTTTATATAAATAGCTAAAATCATTACTTTAGATTCACCAGGTGCAGAGCACCAGGGGGGAGAGGGTAGTACTTTTGTGAAAATTTTGTAATCTTTAACCTTCTTCTTCTTCTGAACCACAAGTCCTACAGACTTGAAAATTGGCATGGAGGATCAGCTCATAGACCTTAATGAAAATAGCTAAAATCATATCCTTTGGGCCACCAGGTGCGGAGCACCAGGGGGGAGGGTTAGTACTTTTGTGAAAATTTTGTAATCTTTAACTTCTTCTTCTTCTGAACCACAAGTCATACAGACTTGAAAATTGGCATGGATGATCAGCATATGGACCTTTATATAAATAGCTAAAATCATTACTGTAGATTCACCAGGTGCAGAGCACCAGGGGGGAGAGGGTAGTACTTTTGTGAAAATTTTGTAATCTTTAACCTTCTTCTTCTTCTGAACCACAAGTCCTACAGACTTCAAAATTGGCATGGAGGATCAGCTCATAGACCTTAATAAAAATAGCTAAAATCATATCTTTTGGGCCACCAGGTGCGGAGCACCAGGGGGGAGGGGGTAGTACATTGGGTAAATTTTTATAATCTTCAAGCTTCTTCTGATGAACCAGGAGCCCTACAGACTTGAAAATTGGCATGGATGATCAGCTCACAGACCTTAATAAAAATAGCTAAAATCATATCTGTTGGGCTGCCAGGTGCGGAGCACCAGGGGGAGGGGGTAGTACTTTTGTGAAAATTTTGTAATCTTTAACCTTCTTCTTCTTCTGAACCAGGAGCCTGACAGATTTGATTATTTGCATGTATGATCAGCTCATAGACCTTAATAAAAATAGCTAAAATCATGACTGTAGATTCACCAGGTGCAGAGCACCAGGGGGGAGGGGGTAGTACTTTTGTAAAAATCTTGTAATCTTTAACCTTCTTCTTCTTCTGAACCACAAGCCCTACAGACTTGAAAATTGGCATGGAGGATCAGCATATGGACCTTTATATAAATAGCTAAAATCATTACTTTAGATTCACCAGGTGCAGAGCACCAGGGGGGAGAGGGTAGTACTTTTGTGAAAATTTTGTAATCTTTAACCTTCTTCTTCTTCTGAACCACAAGTCCTACAGACTTGAAAATTGGCATGGAGGATCAGCTCATAGACCTTAATGAAAATAGCTAAAATCATATCTGTTGGGCCACCAGGTGCGGAGCACCAGGGGGGAGGGTTAGTACTTTTGTGAAAATTTTGTAATCTTTAACTTCTTCTTCTTCTGAACCACAAGTCATACAGACTTGAAAATTGGCATGGATGATCAGCATATGGACCTTTATATAAATAGCTAAAATCATTACTGTAGATTCACCAGGTGCAGAGCACCAGGGGGGAGAGGGTAGTACTTTTGTGAAAATTTTGTAATCTTTAACCTTCTTCTTCTTCTGAACCACAAGTCCTACAGACTTCAAAATTGGCATGGAGGATCAGCTCATAGACCTTAATAAAAATAGCTAAAATCATATCTTTTGGGCCACCAGGTGCGGAGCACCAGGGGGGAGGGGGTAGTACATTGGGTAAATTTTTATAATCTTCAAGCTTCTTCTGATGAACCAGGAGCCCTACAGACTTGAAAATTGGCATGGATGATCAGCTCACAGACCTTAATAAAAATAGCTAAAATCATATCTGTTGGGCTGCCAGGTGCGGAGCACCAGGGGGAGGGGGTAGTACTTTTGTGAAAATTTTGTAATCTTTAACCTTCTTCTTCTTCTGAACCAGGAGCCTGACAGATTTGATTATTTGCATGTATGATCAGCTCATAGACCTTAATAAAAATAGCTAAAATCATGACTGTAGATTCACCAGGTGCAGAGCACCAGGGGGGAGGGGGTAGTACTTTTGTAAAAATCTTGTAATCTTTAACCTTCTTCTTCTTCTGAACCACAAGCCCTACAGACTTGAAAATTGGCATGGAGGATCAGCATATGGACCTTTATATAAATAGCTAAAATCATTACTTTAGATTCACCAGGTGCAGAGCACCAGGGGGGAGAGGGTAGTACTTTTGTGAAAATTTTGTAATCTTTAACCTTCTTCTTCTTCTGAACCACAAGTCCTACAGACTTGAAAATTGGCATGGAGGATCAGCTCATAGACCTTAATGAAAATAGCTAAAATCATATCTGTTGGGCCACCAGGTGCGGAGCACCAGGGGGGAGGGTTAGTACTTTTGTGAAAATTTTGTAATCTTTAACTTCTTCTTCTTCTGAACCACAAGTCATACAGACTTGAAAATTGGCATGGATGATCAGCATATGGACCTTTATATAAATAGCTAAAATCATTACTGTAGATTCACCAGGTGCAGAGCACCAGGGGGGAGAGGGTAGTACTTTTGTGAAAATTTTGTAATCTTTAACCTTCTTCTTCTTCTGAACCACAAGTCCTACAGACTTCAAAATTGGCATGGAGGATCAGCTCATAGACCTTAATAAAAATAGCTAAAATCATATCTTTTGGGCCACCAGGTGCGGAGCACCAGGGGGGAGGGGGTAGTACATTGGGTAAATTTTTATAATCTTCAAGCTTCTTCTGATGAACCAGGAGCCCTACAGACTTGAAAATTGGCATGGATGATCAGCTCACAGACCTTAATAAAAATAGCTAAAATCATATCTGTTGGGCTGCCAGGTGCGGAGCACCAGGGGGAGGGGGTAGTACTTTTGTGAAAATTTTGTAATCTTTAACCTTCTTCTTCTTCTGAACCAGGAGCCTGACAGATTTGATTATTTGCATGTATGATCAGCTCATAGACCTTAATAAAAATAGCTAAAATCATGACTGTAGATTCACCAGGTGCAGAGCACCAGGGGGGAGGGGGTAGTACTTTTGTAAAAATCTTGTAATCTTTAACCTTCTTCTTCTTCTGAACCACAAGCCCTACAGACTTGAAAATTGGCATGGAGGATCAGCTCATAGACCTAAATAAAAATAGCTAAAATCATGACTGTAATGCCACCAGGTGCGGAGCACCAGGGGGGAGGGGATAGTACTTTTGTGAAAATTTCGCAACTTTAACCTTCTTCTTCTAAAGAACCAGGAGCCCTACAGACTTCAAAATTGGCATGGATGATAAGCATATGGATCTAAAATAAAGTAGCTAAAATTATGAATGTAGGGCCACCAGATGCGGAGCATTAGGGGGGAGGGGGTAGTATTTTGGATCAATTTTGAAATCTTTAACCTTCTTATTTTCCTGGATCAGGAACCCTACAGAATTGAAAATTGTCATGGGTGATCAATATATTGACATTAATAAAAATAGCTAAAATCATGACTGTAGGGTCACCAGGTGCTGAGTGTCTTGGGGAGGGGGTAGTACTTTGGATCATTTTTGAAATCTCTAAACTTCTTCTAATGAACCAGGAGTCCTACAGACTTGAAAATTGATATGGGCGATCAGCATATGGAAATTAATTGAATTAGCTAAAATCATGACTGTAGATTCACCAGGTGCAGATCATCTTGGGGGAGGGGGGAGTGCTTTGTTGAGAATTTTGAATCCCTACAGCCTATATATTTGACATGGATTGATCAACTCATTAAAGAAAACTTTAAAAGTCTCAGACTCAGCCTGTATATCTGGCATAGATTAGCTGATCACAGACCTTTTATGAAAAAAGCTTAAATAAATAATGACCAGGGGAGGAGCAGGGGATTATTTCAAATGTTATCTAATTGAATAATAGAAAATCTCTTTTTCTGTGGTTGCATGGACATACCTAGGTAATGAAGCTTTTTTCTCAGGTGAGCGACCCAGGGCCAACGTCCCTCTTGTTTTAAATTTTTGATTCCCACTCAAGAGATCTTCTCAAAACGCCACAATTTTCATTCCAATTGATAATATTCAGTCCTGTCTTCAATTCAGGCCTTTCAGGCCTTTGATATTCACTTGTGTTGTATTTAAGCATGTTATATGACCATAAAGACACAAAATCAGAAAAATAGGTAAGATTCCATTAAAAGGAGTGAAAAAATTATTGCTAATTTTGTCCAATTATAGATTATTTTTTACCTCCCTTAATAATCATACAAAACTTGCTCAACACACTCATACAGTTTCATTCTAAAATAATTCCAAAATATTTCAACTTGTTAATTTCTTAATGTTTCTTACTGTACACAAAAATCACCAAACATGTACCTGGACCAAAGGTCTGTTTGATGTTCAATGGTCTAGATTTTAATAGAATTTCAATTCAAAACAGGCTTTATAAAGATGAGAGGTAATGTGACATGGATGTCATTGATGAAAAATGGAGGTTTGATTGTATCTGGATCAGCTTGACCATTAAAAATAAATTATAGACGGGACTTGGTGCTGTGTGTACCTATTGACCCCAATGTGCTTTATGATGTTCATTTGTCTTTGATCTTTAGTGATTAATTCAAACTTATACAGAACAGCGGAAATTTGAGCCTATGAGATATTTCCAACAATTTGACATGTGTGAAAGGTGCAAAAATTAAGCAGCTTAGATATTCCTACAGTGCAATTATGATATTGTGTAACTGTCTAAAGATCTTTTGAGACCCTATCTATCTTCCAAGTGCATAGTGAAGTCTTTGGTCAGGCTGTGCGGATGCACAGGCTGGTCAGAGTTTTTTGCTTTTC